>JABJVR010003481.1:5124-15868 GCA_025773905.1 Chitala chitala
AGGTGAGGCTAAAGGCTAACCCGTATAGACCTGTGCTACTGAGCAAGCAGGCCGAAGGGTGAGGCTAAAGGCTAACCCGTATAGACCTGTGCTACCGAGCGAGCAGGCCCAAAGGTGAGGCTAAAGGCTAACCCGTATAGACCTGTGCTACCGAGCGAGCAGGCCTAAGGGTGAGGCTAAAGGCTAACCCGTATAGACCTGTGCTACCGAGCGAGCAGGCTTAAGGGTGAGGCTAAAGGCTAACCTGTATAGACCTGTGCTACCAGGCTTCTTCCTGACTAACTCCAGGTCTCTCCAATATTAATTAAATTTTCACATTTCCATTTTCTGAAACAATGGCCAGTCTACGGTTGTTATTTTCAGCAGTCCAGTTCTCATCCACCCAGTGTACTGCACACCTCCCAGCTGCTCCTGTGGATCCTAGCAAGGTACTGCCACTCCTGTGTGTACTCAGTGTTTTTGCTCCTGCACCTGCCCCACCCTGCTCCCATAAACAGTACAGTTTGCCTCAGTTTTAACTATTGTTATTTGCTAAATGCTAAACCGGACTAAAGATAGACTCATCCACAGCCTAAGAAATACTATTCCCTTTCTTAGGCCTTGTCACCAGACATTTTTCTGTGGATATTTTTAAGAAGTAAAATATACCGACACACCTCATGGTTACATAACCGTTTTGATGAATTGCCTTAAGGCGTGTCAACAGGCACACAAAATTTACAGTGGATAGCTAGTCCAACAGTTTGAGCCCAAGTTTCTTAACACCTACGATATTCTTGAAAAGCGTTAATCAAATGTTGCCCATTTTGCGCTAAATCTTTACCCAGTTATTGGCGCTTTGAGTGAGGAACATCTGAAGTAACAGTGACCCCATTTTCACACTGTTTAATTTACAGTTTTAAAGGTGATTTTTATCAGTATTTCTAAATATATTAAATTAAGCAGCTATTATTTAACTGGAGTTTAAAGTACCAATTAATTTAAATAGCTACAACATACACTGATTCAGCTTAATTAAACAAAAGATGATTAATTTAGGAAAAGAGGGCAGTGAAATTATAACTACTCTCTAAAATGGAAAATAAAATTTTTTGCAGTGGAAAAGGTGACCTAAATACGTTTTCATCAATAACGTTTGAGTTTCTTTGATAATTGATAACTTGATAAATACCAAATATTTCTGGATTTGTCACTCATTTTTAAATTTACCTAAAGATTATGCCAGTTACAGATATGTTTAGGTAGGTTTCAAATAATATTTGCTCTCCTCTATTATATACAGAGATAGACTTTTCCATCACCACTCATACAGAACACCTTTACATAATTATATGTAGTTTTACTCAACATAATTGATTTCATATGTTTAGTTGTGTTCAACTAATAAAAATACATTTTCTCAAAGGGAAAGCATGCAGCCAAGACAGAATGCAGAATGTCCAAGGAACAGATAGTCTTCTTAACTGTAAAATGAAATATATGCTCTTGTTAATAATAAAAATGAATTCCTCTTCTTAAATGCATGACCTGTCCTTCCATCAGTATCCATCACCCCATGATTACACGCATGCCTTGCTGGTGGCAGTAGATCTTGCCTGTGAGTATTTAGCAGTGTAGGACTTCTGTTCCTTTGGGGGGAGGGCAGGACCTACCTACCGTGAAATGAAAACACCGATTCTAAGCACCACTTTGTTGAAACTGAAAATGTACGCGTTTATTCACAGGTTTTTACCCAGTATTGTTTCAAGTACATGAGTACCTGTGTACTGAAAGCAGCAGTATCGGGTCTGACGTTAGGGTGACGTATGTCGGAAACGCCGACGGGTGCGAGTGACGTCAGCAGAAACACGTGCTGGAAAAGCGAGGCGCGACTCCATTAGGACGAGTCGGACGGTGTGTGTCATGAAGGAACTCTGTGGGGTTTTGTGTTGTCAACACTAATGTCTGAATTACTCACACAGATGACAACGACGTGCTGAGCACCGTACCGACTCACGGAGGATGATTTTCAGGTTTTTTGTTGTTGTCCAGGAGTCTCATAGATTGAATGCTTTAGCGATTTGGTATATTTAAAACAAACATCACATTAAAAACCCAAAACTACATTGATTGAACAATTATGTATGTAATAATATAATAGAATATTAATATAATAATCGGATGGGCACCGTTTTGCTGCTAAAAGGACAGTGTGTACTTCTGTGTGCGCGCTGTTCAATTTGAACTGGAGCCAGAGAAGCTAAATCCCACCCTTTGAGGTAGGGGGGCTGCCTCATATAAAGTTAAGGGGTTCCTCACTCGGAGTACTTCGGGGGGGCTGCAGTGGCGCACACACAACTTGATACTGGGCAGCAATGGCGTCGTTGGGGCTGCAGATACTGGGCATCCTGCTGGCAGTGTTGGGGTGGCTGGGCGACGTGACCATCTGCCTCCTGCCCATGTGGAAGGTGAGCGCGTTCGTGGGCAACAACATCGTGACGGCGCACAGCGTGTGGGAGGGTCTGTGGATGAGCTGCGTGGCGCAGAGCACGGGCCACGTGCAGTGCAAGACGTACGACTCCGTGCTCGCGCTGCCGCAGGACCTGCAGGCGGCTCGCGCGCTGCTCGTGGCGTCGCTGCTCGTGGCGCTGCTCGGCGTCTCGCTCTCCGTCGCCGGAGGCACGTGCACGAACTGCATAGAAGAAGGGTCAGCTAAGAACAGAGTGGCGGTCGCCGCGGGGTTGTTCTTCATCCTCAGCGGCATCCTCTGCCTCATCACCGTGTCCTGGTGCGCCAGCACGATCATCAGAGACTTCTACAGCCCGCTGGTGTCGGACGCGCAGCGTCGCGAGCTCGGGGGCGCGCTCTATGTGGGCTGGGGGGCCGCGGGGCTGCTCCTGCTGGGGGGCGGACTGCTGTGCTGCAGCTGCGCTTCACAGGAAGGCCGCTCTTACAGCGCAAAATACTGCGCCAAGTCCGCGGGTGCAGGAAAGGAGTACGTGTGAAATGTGCTCTGGTCTCACTTCGTCATATTATAAAGATGTAGCCCGTAACTTATATAATTAACATATGAAGTGTTTCCTTAGTAGTTGGTGCGCAGCTCGTACATGGTGGTTCTTCACACACATTCCTACCAAATCAGACTGTGTATGTAACCGAAATAATTATGTTATTGTGATTTTCTGCAATTCTGTACGTATAAACTTCGGACACAAATATAATAATTGCATTTGTATTTTGCTTGTATACAGTAAACCTACTAATTTATTCAATAAAAATGAAATATCAGTAACATTTAATGAAAGTTTTGTTCTTTTTTAAACCACTTATCCAAAGCAGCTCAAGTGTGTGGCCTGCAGCCCATCCTAGACAATGTACACACATGCACACACGAGAAACTAGTCTCCAATTCACCTGATTTTTTTTCCCCCTGAAGGGCAAATACACACAGAAATAGAGGCAACAAGCTAATTTATGCAATGTGCAAAGAGCTGTCTTGAACTTGGGGGCCTGGTGGTTGAGGGGGTAGAGCACAAGGCGATGATCTTCAAGCCTTCTGCTTCAAATCCCAACCCAGTTGTATCCTTGGGCAAAACACTCCAGCACCCTAGCTACTGTGTGTGGCTGCTCACTGCTGCCCCCAGGAGGATGGGCTAATGCAGAGACAAATTATGTTGTAACATGCATATGTATGCAATTATAATAATAATTATTATTATTAAAAATTCCTACAGTGGTATGACACAGAATCACTGAGCCAACATCCTACCCCCAGCATCTGTGTGTTGAACATCTGTGGGCTTAGGTTTTGACCTCAGGCTGACACCATCAGAACCAGCCTTTGGGGCAGAGTTTACTCAACTCTCTCCTCACCTGTTCTCTAGAAGATTGTTCTTTAAGGGATTCTGTGTTAAAATGTAAATTTACATGTCAATGAAATACAAATCATTAATGAACAAAATCCTAAAACCCAAATTAGGCCTCAGTGTGTATGAATAACATGTTGTTAAATAAAGACCGTACACACACACACCTCAAACACACACAAGTGCCATAAAGAAAAAATTATTCCAATTATTAAAAAAAATATATATATATATTATATAAAAATATATATATATGGGATGGAGTTACATTTTTAGCCGTTTTCATCCATCACCAAGGTAAAACCTTTTAGAGATTAATTATTAAATTCTGCCACCTTTAGACAAGGTTGTTTCCAGTTTTTTTCCTTGGACCCTGAGAAGATGAACATTTAGTGCATGATCAGCGTTTTATTTCTACCATGCGATGGGACAGCTTGGAAAACGCAGCATTATTCCCAGGAACATCTTGCTGTCTTAAACTGTTTGAATAAAAAGTGTTTTACTGGCAGTGGGGATCGTGTGGGCAGTGGGGATCACTGTGTGCGGTGGGGATCGTGTGGGCGGTGGGGATCACTGTGGGCGGTGGGGATCGTGTGGGCGGTGGGGATCACTGTGGGCGGTGGGGATCACTGTGGGCGGTGTCCAAAGCAACTTACAAGGATAATAGTACACGTGCATGTCACAAACGACGTCAATCAGTATTAGAGAATCTACTAAGAATAAGTGCTGACCTAGTATCACCCGATTAAATCTGGCAATTTAGGTATTAACCAGTTAGACAGCTGGAACTGGACATGAACACCTGAACATAATGGGGAGAGAAAGCAGCCCTGCCCCCTGGCTGGAAATCATTTGAAAAATGAAAAATTGGAAGACTTTGGGTAAGAACTCACAATGTAAAAATGTTTTTTTAATAAAACATTGCTTGGTAATTAGAGGCAAGATTCATCATTAGGAAGAGACACAGAGACATTTTGCTACATTTTGAAAACTATAGGTGAGAGTAACTGAACAAACGTACCTTCAGATCACTAAACCAGCATCTCATTCTCTGTTTGCCCAAAGTTTTTCTGTTCCAACAGTTTTTAAGAATGTTTTCAGATTTTTTTTAATAATCAGATATACTCAAAAAAAGACATCTGACATTTTAGAAAAAACTGTATTCATTCATACAAGAAATGATTGAATTATGTTACATAAATTGAAATATTACAGTTGTACTATTTAAAACATCTTACAGGAATGTAAACATTATTTTACAGTTTAAAATATTGGCATACCAGAGTTACATTTAGGAGCTGGCACACAATACCAATGAGTTAATGTTTGTGTAGCTGACAGAACGAGTAACGAGTAGTCAGTGCCCTCTGCAGAGCACAGTTCCTCAGCATTTTCACATCTCGGTGTGGAATTAACACTTCACCTGAGGGTTACCACTGTCAGTGAAGTTACACTTTCAGTTTAAAGCTCTAAAACGCTGTTGTAGTTCAGACAAAGACATTTCTGTATAAATGTTCGTCTTCTCACACGAAATTTTTGGGCGCTGAGGCCGTGGACTTTGCAGCGCTGTACTTGGCCTTGTAGATGTCATTCTTTGGCTGACAGCCAGTGCACAGCAGGCCCCCCCCGATGATGAGGAGGGCGCCCGCACCCCAGCCGATGTACAGCGATGCTCCAAGCTCCCGTCTCTGTGCGTCTGAGAGCATGGGGTTGTAGAAATCTCTGATGATGACGTTGGCGGTCCAGCACACGGGGATGAGGCACAGGAGGCCAGATAAGATGAACACCACACCTGCTGCGATTGCCACCTTGACCTTGGAGCTCTCCTCCTCCACACAGTTGGTGCACTTTCCTCCTGCCACGGCCAGTAAGATGCCGAAAATTCCCGCCACGATAGAGACCACTATGAGGGCGCGGGCAGCTTGAAGGTCCTGGGACAGAGCCAGCATGGAGTCGTAGACCTTGCACTGCATCTGGCCCGTGCTCTGCACCACACAGTTCATCCAGATGCCCTCCCAGGTGATCTGTGCCGTCACGATGCTCTGCCCGATGAAGGCTGTCACCTTCCACATGGGCAGGACACATGTAATGATGACTCCAATCCATCCCAGGATGCCCAAGACAATGCCCAGCATCTGAAGCCCGGCCGATGCCATCCTTTTGGTGTTACTGTGTCCAAAGAAAGCAGTATGTTAGAAAAGATCACGTCAGTGAGCCTTGCAGAGCCAACGTCGCACCTCAGTGGCTCCTGCATCACGGTTGTTATATGTAGTCTCTGAGGGGGGCGTGCCTGACACCTGACACCCGACACCTCTGACTCCCAGTCTATGAGCTACCTCTTCTCTTTCCACAGAATTTGCACAGGCATGGTGATACCACACCCCTGGTACACCAAAACATATGACTCATTTATAGTCATGAAAAAGTTTTGTTTTCATAGTTTTGGAAAGCAAAATTGCTATATAAGGAAATTTCCTGTATGACCATATTTTGTCCTGCAGGTGTTTACGTGTGACTAAGTGCAGTCCTGATTTCTCTGGTTTTACATTGTATTAGTGGACAGTGAAAGTCTGGGTATGGAGGCCCAAACAGAGCAGTCCTGGACTACATGGGTCTGGAAACACAAATCAGTTTATCGTAATTCATGCGTTTATCCAAACGTGTTTTATTTAGGTAATTTATTCTTCAGTAATATTAAATAAAAGAAAAGGTTTTATTTTCAGCCACCTGGACGTATAACTCCTATTGTCGCATTCTTCATCGCATGGAAGCCGTCAGCTTCTTCATTCTGTCATGAAGTGGAACACGTCCACCACCTCAGCCTGAGACCGGCTGCCATTATGCTATTTTGGAAAATGAAAGGGAAATTTGATGATAAATCATACTGATGTGGTCCCACGTAGGTGAGGTCACACTCGACTGGGACATGTGACACGTGGAATGGAATGCAAACAGAAAATCAGGAGAAATGACAAAACCTTCCTGTCATGCAGTCTGTTGCCACACCAGACTACCTTCTCTCCTCAGCTAGAGAAAGAGCGGAAAAGGCACCGTACTTGAGGTAGACTCAGGTGTGTGATGACTCAGGTGTATGATAACTCTGGTGTCAGCTCCACTCAGAAGTCACAGCTGCACTGAACTAACAAAAGATGAGAAAACTCTAATTACAAGCATTTTCAGTACAATATTGCAGTGTAGCAATACAGGCAGGAGGGTGGCTCAGTGGGAACAACACCAGGCTGGGATGTGGAAATCTCCCATTTACATCCCACCCCAGCCACCAGGTGTGTCCCCAAACACAGCGCTCAGTGCCAACTTCCTGGGCACTGAATAAAGACTACCCACTGCTCCCCCAGGGAATGGGTCATCAGAGAACCAAGTAATGTCCCTTCGGAATTAATAAAGTTCTTTAAACATATAAAATATTAAAACAACAGAGTGGTGATTATGAACAAATGGAAGAGCACTGTGTACGCTCTGTATTTTCTCAGTTTGTGTTGGCCCTGTGCTCTGGCCCCACTCCAGGACGAAGGTAACAGCAGAACAGAGAGGGTCCTCACACTGACATGAATAGTGCAGTGGCTGATGAACCAACGTGGGGTTCCAGCAATCACATTTTAACTGGACATCATATATTTTTTGTGAACTACTGATTTTTTTTCCTAATCATTGTGCCTCTGCATAAATATGACAGCATAAGGGTTGCGTAGCACCAGCACCCCGATTTCACATAACCTTCTACACAAGCTTGCAGGAGTGTTTTGCATGGGGGTAAAACAATAGAATTATGACTGGAATTTCAGCATCTGGCCATGGGTTTTATGCAATCATTATACAAATTGTTATAACTAAAACAGATCAAAACATCTCTGAAGCAAATGAGGACAGAGCAGTACTATGACAAAAACACAACGAGAAACAGAGAACCTTCTGTCCTCACCTGGTTTACACAAAGGAGAACAGAGGTACAGATGTGGAGGGTTCTGTTTCATGTTAAAACCTTACAAACACTGAAACAGAACATGCCTCAGCAGGTCGAGGGCTGAAAGCACACAGGTGACACTGAGGACAGGAACCGGTTCCCCATTAGCAAAGAAAAGGACAGGCGCCTTTGTGATTGTACTGTACATACTATAATATAAAAAGACCTATACTGTGCAAAGATGGTGAGGCAGACAGGTGTGGTGTGTCCATCTCCTGCAAAGGGGACAGGTGTGGTGTGTCTGTCTCCTGCAAAGGGGACAGGTGTGGTGTGTCTGTCTCCTGCAAAGGGGACAGGTGTGGTGTCTCTGTCTCCTGCAAAGGGGACAGGTGTGGTGTCTCCATCTCTTGCATACGGGACAGGTATGTTGTCCCTTTCCTGCACATGGGACAGGTGTTGGGTCCCTCTCCTGCACAAGGGACAGCTGTAGCATCCCTCCTTTCAGCACAGGGGACAGATGTAGTGTTAATTAGTTAATTCACAACTGAGAGTCATGCAAAGAAACCATTTACATGCACAGTCTCATTGCCATGGTGACAGTTGCCTGGGTACAAGCCAGCACATAAAAGAGGCACCTGCCCACAGTCGAACCTGTTTGACTGGCTCCTGTTCCCACAGCAGGTGAGCTGGCAGACGACTCACAGTAGCTACACCTGAGCCTCTCAGGCCTCGAGGCGCTGATACTCCGTGTCACACCTACTTTGTCTATTCATCAAAAAGGTTTTCTTTTAAATCGTGTTTTTATTCAAATATTTCTATTGCATCTTGCCACACAACACTCACGTTAAGGTGCCTGTGAATTCTTGACCAGGCGAATGCCAATAAAAAGCAGAATCACACAGTTTATAAGAGCAGCACAAATCTCTGTAATCAACAGTGAGACAGACATGTTCAGCCAGTACGGGGTTTTGGCGGTTTTTACTGATAAGGTGTAATTGCATCAGGGAAACCTCCGCCCATTTTAGACAACACTTTCCCAAGCAAAAACAGCAGATTTGTGTGAGGTTTTTAAAGGTACCTTCTGAGAGAAAACAGCATATAAAGTTAAGGGAAAGGTGTTTACTTTCAAAATATAATACTGCATAGTTACATCAAAATTCAATTTTTTCTTGGTTTCAGGTTGTGTAATATGAACAGTGTGTGTGTGTTGTGCTGCATCATGCACTTGTTTTGTACACTTTTAAAGGGGCATCTCTTCCAAACCCCCCCATATGTAGCTGTGTGTCCCTCTGTGTTAAATACGTCAGGTGATCAGCATTATTACAATAGAACTGAGGAACATGGAGCTACACACTTAACCAGCTAATTCAGGGAAGTGGAGCTTTGACATGTTGCGTTTTAGTGTATGGTGTAGTTAGATGACACTACCAGCATGTCTAAGCTCGGTTTAGCAAACAGCCACACCCATGTGAACAGGTGGATGTGCTGTACCCCGCCCCCCACCCGGACTGGGGCTAGCAGCGTCTTGGCCCCTCTTCATTTCTGCTTGGTTCTTACAAGTGTTACAGTTTTAATTTAAAATTTGTTTTTGTTTTAGAAGCCTCTGTATATTTGTTGTTCTCTAAACTAAACTTCACAAACTTGTTTTGTCTGTTTAACAGCACTGCTGCGTTCTGCGACGTCACCCTAGTGTCTGTTTAGAGGTGAGCCACAGCAAATCCTGCCCACCTGCTCATCTGTTTTCAAACTTCAGTGTGTTGCTCAACCAATCACGTTCCATTGCGTTGTGTAACACTCAGCACTGATTGGCCTAAAGGGAGTTGTGTAGTTTCAAATTACACCAACTGAAAACATTATGACTGACTGGGCGTTAAGCCCAACGTGTCTCTGACAGGAGTCCATGGACATCCATTCTGTGTTTTGTTTCTGATTTGAATTTGTTGTCTACATCTTTAACAGCAAGAACTGAAAATCAGTGACAAGGAACCCACCGTGTGCTTAAATCTACCGGTGAACATTCTGTAGAGCTCTCAACATGAGACAGACACCGGCACCCTCTCCGCAGATTTCTAGACTCATCACCTCCACCTTAAAGAGGAGCCACCTGGTGGTAGCTTCACTCTGACCACACCTTGGTTTTGCTTTACAGAGGATGTGAATGTACGGCCAGCATTGTGACGTTTGCTGGCTGTAGGTGCTAACCTGCAGGCTGTGGGCTCCGTGTTGTGGTACCTGTGTGAATGTCAGTCTATTCTGTTTAGTTCCTAATTGGAAAGTCCCTTCTGCATTACAGGGTTTTCATGTACATTCTTGCTCAATCAGAGATGACACCATTTTCGACATTCCACTGAAGTAGCCCTTTTAAACATAGTTATTTTACTGAGGCAGACAGACACACCAGCAGTACAGAGGCAGCTGGTGAGGTACAACCATCACGACACAGAAACATGCCTGAAAACAGGTCAAAACTGGCTATAACTACTAAAAACATTCAGAGATTTTAACTTCACTGAACATGTAACATAACGCACAGGTGTGTGTGAACATTGTACTGTGTGTGAGAAATGCTGGAATATTTCTCATTGAGCAACTTTATTTTTGGTGGTTCATAAAATACAAAAACATGGACGAAACCATTATGTACCAGAGACGCTTTTGCTTTTAAGTGAGGAACTTTGGAAAAGCGCATTAAGCATCTGAGCACCCCGCTACGGGCCCCACACTGGCTCTTACATGCTTTCCCCAGACAGTGGAGATTGTGTGTAAAAAACAGCTTCCATTATATGTGTGTCTTTTAGAAAGTTAAATCAAGGAGCTGGTTTAACAGGATTTTTCCCAGGTGCTTTAAGCAGGATTCATGCTGGGAGTAGCTCTGTAACTGTGTGTTCCTGTGCTTTCTAAGCTCTGTAACTGTGTGTTCCTGTGCTTTCTAAGCTCTGTAACTGTGTGTTCCTGTGCTTTCTAAGCTCTGTAACTG
>JABJVR010003482.1:0-15865 GCA_025773905.1 Chitala chitala
GAAAACCCACCAAGCACAGGGAGAACATGCAAACTCCACGCACACAGACCCAAGGTGGGAATTGAACCGCAGGCCTGGAGGTGCGCGGCGACAGTGCTAACCACCACGCCGCCTTGCTGTCATTCACCGAGTAAAAAATTGACTGGCCTTCATTTGCTTTCATGCACTATCTCCACTAGATGGAGACTCAGTATAAGGCACAGCGAAACATCTCCCGAACACTCACTTTTTCCCTTTCTTTTTTTTTTCTTGTAAGTCGAGCTACTGACATGTAAACAAATATGCATTGAATAAAAGAACATACGTGCAGTACCGTACTCCACTTCAACGGGAGGAACACAGGAGCAGTGTACTGTTTTTAACTGTCCTACTTTAACTGTCATGGAAAATTCCCGACAGCAAAGAATGCATGTATGTTCATTCTTTGCATAGAAAAAGCATACACAGATGTAATACTAATTTTTAAAAGAAAGAAAAAAAAATATCTGTCTACTGTTTGTGTATGTGTGCCTATATTTGAACTCATACACTGAGGATTTATATATAGCTGTACTCAACTGTACCATTTAAATTTCAATGTCATGGCCGCTAACAACCTAAGAGGATGAGCTGAGTCAAATAATACTGTCCAGAATAAAAAAGTACAAGGTCAGAAAAAGGTGGGGAAAAAAGTCTTACTAGCGAAGAATGACAAGCCTGGAGTTATTCTGGATGATATTTTTGCTGTTAAGTATGCTAACTTTGTACAGTATTCAGTGCCATTTACCCCAATCCCCACACTGCTGTGGGACTCTGCAGGTAGCGGACAGATCGCATTATCTGGCTGTACTGGTGAGATTTAACGTCAGAATGGGGTATATACGCACGGGGATTTTGATCTTGTTCACCATATGGTTTCTGGATTCACTTTCCCTTTGTTCTGTGTGTTCTAGCTGCTTTTGCTTAATTACTTATGTTTAATTACCTCCATTTAATTGCGTCACAGTTGAAGAAGAAGAAGACGGGAAAGTTCAATACGTGTCTGCTTCATACGTCGCTTGGGCATCGTTTAATGCTGCGGAAGAGATGCGCAGATAGCCCGCACTCTAGCGGGAGACTTCACCCGGCTCCGCATCTCATTCTCCCACAAATGAAAAGTTCATTATAAAACATAAAAGGAAATGGCAGCGGTTGTGTTGCGAGGGGTGTGTATGCCAGCGGGGATTCAGAACTTGTATTTCCATTTCACAGCTTTGCGAGATAAGACAGACGGAAACTGTGGTCTTTGCTGAATAGAATTTTTGCTGGTTCTGTTTAGCTTCCCTACGTGAGTAGTTATGAATATGTTAAGGCCAGTGTCCTTTCCTGTTCCGCTAACAGAACAATGTTGGAAAGCAAAATATCAGTGTGATTAAAATCACGGTTAAACTGGCAATTATTTTGATTACATCGTTGGATTAATCAACCATTCAGTTAAGCACATATCCTCATGTGAAAGCTATTTTTGAATTTGGAGTGGAGAGAGTTGTAAGGGTGGTACTACAAACTACCTGCATTTATCAATCCATCCATTACCAAACTACTTATCCTATTTGGGGTCATGGGTAGCCCAGAATCTATCCTGGGCAGCCTACGGCGCAAAGCAAGAAACACTCCCATGCCAACCCATCGCAGGGCAAACACACACGAAGGGCAGTCTCAGACTGGCCAGTTCACCTAACTAGAGAACCCAGAGGAAACCCACACAAGCACAGAGAGAACATGCAAACTACACAAACACAGTGCTGAGAGCCAGATTCAAATCCACAGCCACAGAGGTGTACAGCAATGGTGCCCTCACCGAGCCACTGTGCTGCCCGCTTCCTGCATGTAGCTCTGTTTAAATTTTGCTAAATTTATATTGTTTCTCAAGGAAAAGAAGGCAAGTTGGGAAGGTGTTCTGAATTTAAGAAAAACTGTAACAAACCTTCAGAACATCTCAGGAAGTAATTTAATGACGGCTTGCAAGCAAACATTGTGAAGGTTTAACTGTATAGATAAATCGCGTTTTTGACTCTGTGATTGATTGATGATCTGACATAAATATGTTTTTATGAGCGCTGGGGCAGGATGGTGCTTTGTGTTCAGCTTGCATGGAGGAAATTGCAAAGAGGGGAGCTGTTTTTCCACTTTGGGGGGTTTGCATTGTGTTTTTGTGTCAGCAGAGTTGTCAGCTATTGTGTGTGTGTGTGTGTGTGTGTGTGTGTGTGTGTGTGTGAGAGAGAGAGAGAGCACTCAGAGGTCTTGTAAGAAGAAAAAGAACATTCCATATGGAAGCACTAGGTTAGCACTGAAATACAAAAGGGGATTTTGTGCGAGGCTTGTTATGAAACGAGCGCCATTCTCTTGGATTTGAAACATCACTTGTTTGAAGAGCTGACAGTGGCACGGTACGACTGTCCCGTTCTCTCCAGAGCCTGTCAAAGCTCTGTTTACAGACAGAAATGACCAAAGACAAAGACAGAGTAACTACAGCTCACAGCAGCATCTGGTGAAAATGTGCCATCCATGGTGAAAATGAGTACACGAGGGGCTGCGGACCCTTCCAAAGGCACCTTTTCGTTTTGGAATTTAACAGCTTTTGAGAACCTGAGGCTCTCAGTTCTAATCGGGGACAGAAATTGAATGTGCAGCAGGTCTGTGTGTGTGTGCGTGTGCGCGTGCGTGCGTGCGCACGTGCGTGTGTGCACACTTGATAGACAGCAGCTCTTACCTGTGAAAGATGAATGTAAGCCACATTGGAGGAACTGCGGCGCTGATGAGGTGACGTGAAGCCTGATAACAATGTTTAACGTGTCAGGGGCTGAGTGACTACGGCTGTGCTGTACACGTCTAGACGCAGCGCACGGCACTAACCTGTCCTTCCAGGCAGCCGTCTGCATGTCAATGCTAAATAGGTTATTGACAATACGAAGAGCGTTTGAACAATATTTGTTGATTGGGTGCAATCAGATCAACTTGCTGTTATTTAAAGCAAACAAAAATTGTATCGCTGCTGATTGGTAATGGACACTTGCTTGAATACAAAAAAAAAAAGAAATTAGCGACACGTGAGATTTTGTCACCGCACAACCTTTGAAAATGCTGCTATTTTTCTAGTTTTATTTGTCTCTTTTTAAATGTACAGTTTTTAATAAATTCTGTCCTGCTATTTCAGGATCTGACTTTTCCTGGTGTCATGAGCTGAGGTTTTTGTGAATTCATACTCTAATATAAAAACTTTATTCTTTAAAGTTTGTTTCAGTTCTTTTTTTCTTCACAATGAACTTTCTCAGTTGACACTTGCTTGAATTAATTGATAATATTGGGCTAATTCAGGGATTAAAAATTAACACTCAGTCTGGGAACGAGGCCATTGTGAACCAGCGGTTTCTTGGCACAAGGTAAGAAAGCAAACAGGCTGCATGTTGGCACGGCTGCCCTCCACACTAAGGTACGGGCATTGCTAACCTCGATGTTTTCATCATCGTAGCAGCCCGTAAAGGCGGACACATCAAAGATGGGCTGAGACCACGGGGGCACGCTGCCAGGGGTGCTGTGACAGGCTGGTGAGTCAGCAGGAAAACAGCACCCTCCCCGTGCCCGCTTAGACGCTCTGTGATTTCCCCGCTCTGTCCTGACTTTGTTGTCCTTTTTTGCTGCGGCCTTCTGATTATTCATGAAAATTAATTTTTAGCTCGGCGTCAGATCCTCGAGAAGGCAGGTGCAACCCGCCGCCCCTGGTCTCTGTGATCACCCTGTCAGCTGAAGTGAGCTCCACCGGGAGAGGAGAGTTCACAGCCTCAATTTTCTTGTGCTTTCGTTGCCTTTGGAATCCCAAGTTTTTTCTCGCCCAAATTAATTCTGTTGTTTAAAGGTCACCCACTGACAGAGAATTCAGGAAATTCAATAACCCGTTAGATCAGTTACTCAATAAAGTAAGAAGTAAGTCGCCTGTGTTTTTACATAGATTGGACTTTCCTTGTTCAGACAACATAATCGCACATTGCTGCCTGGCAACAGACCTACCTTTTTATGTCTGTAAGGAGGATTTCAGGGTGTGCAGTTTTTACCCAAAGTTACCTACAAGGAACATTCTCAGCCTCTAGCAGACCATGTGTTTACAATACCTCTACTCTTACAGGTTATGGAATTTAATTAAATTGTTAGAATAACTTGTCTTGGTTTTTTTTTTTCCTTAAGTCCTGCAACAATGGATGCATACTGCTGGAGCATATCCATATCTGTTGTGACATTTCCTTGAGCGTAGTGGCAAACAAACTCTTGCACATTGTCTGCCTCACTTCTCCGACACTAACAAACTCACAGCACGGTAACAATCTGCCGGCTTCTCGAGGCTGTTGTCTCGCGTGAGGTAGCGCACCTGGAAGACAGGCTTACAAACATTAAATTGGTCACCTGGTTATCGCTAATTAAACGGGTCTTCGGAATGGAACCTCTTCTCCAGGTTAAAAAGCAACAACAAAAGAAGGAGGGGGGTAAGAGAAGCCCCCAGCTATTGTTAAAAGAACACTTTGCCCATAACAAGTTAGCCTGAGAAACCGTGACTGACATGGTGCAAAGATTCATTATAGACAAGGAGTGAAAGTAAAGGCTGTACTGTATTGCTATAAAAATGCTATCAAACCCTCAAGACCTGGAGAATGTCACCACTGATGTTTTCTTTTTTTGGAAACTATGGAATTGAGTCAACCGCAGTATAATAAACACCACCCACCCACAGCTGGACATGTACTTTACTGATAAGTGTATTTGTGCAGCCCCAAGGTTTCCCGATGCCAGAAATATAGATGAAATATGGATGGGTTTGTTTCTCCTCGTGTACAAGGGATTGGACTACCGTGAAAGTGAAGAGTCTGATGGATGACTGTTGTGGAATGCGTTCAGTGGGAGTGATACATTGGCCACTACCAAAAAGTAGTTTTAATCAATATAATTTATGGGTCTGTTTTGTGTCCTGGGCATCCAAAGTTGCAAACAGATCCCAAAATGGATGTGAAGAATCTGGAGGAGAGATCAATGAGAACTTGCTCATCAATGTGTAGTAACATCCACCACTCACTTTTTAAACGGGGGCTGCGGTGGGGCCACGGTGGGGCTGCGGTGAGGCCGATTCTGTCGCCCCCCCCTCTGCTTTTTATTAACAGCCACAGTCACATACTTGTTCTCGCCGTTTTTCGCTTCCAAGCAGAGGAGAAGGTGCGGTGTTTATGCATGGAGCAAGCAACAATTTTTACTCATTAGGACCCATCCTTGGGCTTTCCGCAGATGTGTCTATGCATATGCAGATGCATTGATTGCGGCATTGTGGAGCTGAGGAAATTCAAATGATGTCTTTGGGGAAGAGCAGACAGAGGTCACTTACTGAACTAACAAGAGGCTTAAAGATTGTTTTTCTATCCTGTGATTGTGCAAAGAGCTGCGTGCCATTGTTCCCTTCCAGCTGGAGTGTTCTCCCTCTGATCTACTCACTCTTATTTTGTTCTATAACAGGATGGGACAAGTTCATGTTTAGTAAAATTACTATTATTTTCCTATTCGTAATGAAGCTGGAGACAGGTCATGTGGATTACATGACAGTTTTTGCCACTGTAGTTGCATTTCTGAATATCTCCTTTCATATTGTCAATTACTAACCTGGCCACACACTCTGCTTTCATTCACATATGAGCTTCTTAAAAATCAGAGTTGGTGTGGCATTAGTAGGGTCTTATCGCCTGATAGGCTGATCGAGCCCCGGTTCCTTTGTCAGCTCTCGCTGTCAACATTGGGATGCCTCAGGGCCGCATAGAGAGGAACAAGGTGGAAACTTGTGCATGTGTGCGCGACAGTCGGCAGCGTGCGCGCGGTATATCACCTGCACTGTGTAGCCTCTTCTCTGCAAGTACATAATATAAATGTAAATGGCTCCGCATCAGAAAGCAGATTTAAATGTTAATGCGCCTTCCTTCAGCTGGCGCTGGCATTGAAAGAAAGAGAAGGGCCTGATGAAGATCTGATGGAGGTACAATGCGACGCAGAGAGGCTTGATAAGAAGAGGGGATGGAGCTACACTGATAAGTCACTGGCGCATTTGATTGGAAACACGCTGCAAGTGCGCAGTGCGTCACATGTAAGCTGATATGTTAATATCAGTGGAGTGGGAGTGGGGCAGACTTCAGAGTTTTGTAAAGAAAGATTGGTGCATGCATGGTCCCATGTGAAAAAATGGGGTAGGGGAGGAATAAAGCAAAGAGGTGCAAGATAATTGAGCCCTCATATACTTAGAAGAGTTGCTATTCATGTCAGGGAACTTCCTGTATTGAATATAATGGAGGTGTGAGGATAATGATGCTGTTACATTTAATTCAGAATTCCAAAACCGCATTGGCGCATTAAATAACACCGGCATGCAAACACGGAGGACTTGTTTCACAAAACAATCCAAAAAGGCAACAGGGGCATTGTCAGAGTGTGCTTGTGTAGTTGTTTTCATATTGTCATCACATTGAAATTAGAGAAGCACTGAGCATTCCTTTTGTCCAGACTTTTAGTTTAAAAAATCCTAAAAGAAATGTCAAAGTTTTGTGATTGTATGCCAGGGGTACACTGACACAAAGGTGACACTACTTCAGATGTGTTCTGGTTTGTGTCCATACTTCCACAACAGCTCACAATATTTTTAGTAGTATTTTCAAATATAATGTATTTGAGTTTTTTAGTCTAAGACTGGAACCTCAATGCTCATAATGTACCTATCTACATACAGAAAAATGTCAAGGCTATTTCCGTCTCGGCTTGTTACAATATATCATTAATTTTGGTTTATTTTAATTATTAGTATAATAAGTTAGGGACACTAGTAAGAGTTAATTAGAAACATATTTTCACCTTTTTGTCTCTCTGTCAGGTGTGCACTGGGTCCGTGGGTCGTTCTAACAAAGCAGGATTTAGTGACTAGCTTACTAACTTAAGAGATACCTTCTTTTAAACCTGGTTTTTCAGTCACATGAAGCTGGCTCATTAGAGAAAGCTGATAAGAACAATTATGAGACCCATTTGCGCTGATTCTGTTGGGTAAGTTTTAGAAAGCAGCAACTTGATTAAAACCATTTGAGCTTGCTTTGCAAGACGGGCCCCAGCTCGTGAGCCATGTTCGCAAACACAACTACATGCAACTACAGCACTCATCTCAGTCACTAGACTTCTGGGTATATCTGCAGCAGCCTTCATCTACCTCTCTATATATTTTGTGTCAGTTTAGACTGTGTTTGATGGCGGTGTATCCATGAAATGAATTCTGTGTATTAAAGTTTCCCTGCTTTTTTATTGTTCTCTTGCCCTTGTTTGACTTTTGTTTGTCATATGTAATTTTCTTGACCTACTTTTACCTGTGTGTCTCCTACCTTCCCTGTCAGACAGACCTTTTTGAATTTGAGACCTTTTTGCCTGTTTTACTGGACTCTGAGTTTTGGCTTTCATTTTGGATTTCTTTTATAATTGAAGCCTGTGCTTCATACTTAAATTCTACTTCCTGTTCATAACGTGTTTTTCTGTCATTATTATTACACATATTTCAGTGAAAGGACCTGTCATTATTACTATGCACATTTCAATGAATGAAACTGACTGCTGAAGGACATATGGGTCAGATATGAAAATCATTTCCTTGATGAGTAACCTTCAATAATATTTTAGCCTGCTGTGTGAAAGGGACCTTTTCTTTCTTTTTCACTACAAGTGTGTAAGAGTGTGTGTGTGTGTGTGTGTGTGTGTGTGTGTGTGTGTGTGTGTTATAATGGGAATGTTGTTTTGAGTCTGTTTAAAAATTTTCCTGGTACAAACTGCAGATAAAAGTAGGAAAAGAGTTCCTCAATTTACATCACCACGAAGCTTTGCTCTCTATTGTTGGGACAAGAGAAATATTGTATTTCCTGATTTTTTCTTCTTTCAGGAACCAAGTACCATAAAGCAAAGGCATTTTTAAGGTTTTCCCAATTTGGGAGAGTGTTGTGGTAAGGATGAACAAGCAAGCCTTAAGCATCAATTCACATTGTGGAGAACAGCTCTCATTGAGCGGAATTATCCGTGTTGTGTTTTGATTTATTCTGAGCTATGTGAGTGATTGTGTGAGCACATTATTCTGTCATTATTGCTTTGAGGCTGACCCAGTCCCCCGCCCTTCCTCTGCAGTGTGAATCAGAATGAAGTACTATGCCACTTACAGGGTTTATCTTTGTTCATTGCAGGTTATTTAATCAGGTGAGCACACAACGAAGGCAATGTCACAGGAAACCCAATGTCTTTGGAAGATGTTTATGACAAGCTTGACCTAGGCTGCCGTTTTAAGGAAAATCTAGGCTCTGTGGAGGACCAGGCCTGTTGTCCTGCTGCCGGTTGTGGTAACTTAATTGTGGTTGATTTTTTCAACAATGCTTCTGTCGTAGAGCAGGTCAGGCTTTGGTGAGGCCAGAAAAACACTGCGTTACTGAATCGCCCGACTGGTAACTAGATGTGCTGTTTGGTCAAAGACTGCGAAAAGCTTCTGCTTCTACTGTTTCTTTTTGCTTCTTTTTAATGCACTCAGGCGCTCAGTCACTTATGTTGGGTAACATTCCAGGAGGCACTTCGGTTTTGTTGTTACCTGTGATAAAAAGCTGAAGCAATTTGTGTCAAGGTTGGCTTTCCGCTACGACTTTAAGGCTGTTGATTGCCTAGAAATGTGTGAAGTCGTTCTAGGGCACCTCTTGATGGTCAGCATGGAATTGTTTGGAACAGCAGGAATATGATTGTTTTGGCTTGTTTGTATTGAGAAAGCTGTTTTATTTGCACTGTTGTGGGTAAAACAAGGAAACTGTAACAGAATAGAATGTAATGTTACATAAATATTTTCTAACAAACTGTTTACTAAGAGACTACACACAAATATTCTGAATGTTGCCAGATGTTCCAAATCACACGTTATCTTTTGAAAATGCATTTGCGCATGAGTGGGTAAAGCCTGCTAGTGGTTATACCATGAATAGGCTTTATGGTACTAGAATTTAAAGTTTTATTTTTTTCACAGAGCAATGTTCAATTCATCTCTGGACAGGTCATTAAATTCACTATTGGGGCATCCATCCAAAGCCTAGCTGTATCCCACAATGCAGAGCTGAGGCTAATTAGCTGGTATCTGTTAAGTAGGATGAATTGAGCTGAGATGGTTTGCGATGCTCGCGCTTTGCATTAAGCCAGGGTAGCTGCCAAGAACAGGCGATGCTGGGGTATGTCTAAAGTGCTGCTGGTCCTTCACTTGCCATCTGTTTAGCTCTGAGTCCTGCCATCATAGATCACCACTGTACTTATAGCTGTTCCACCGCAGGCTACAGGTTCAATTACTTTGTCTCTTTGCCTGGCTGGCTGCTCTTCTGTGCCATCTGTCTTCCGTCCTATCATTATTACCATCATCGTCGTCATTGTTGTCGTCGTTGTCATAATCATCCAGCAGTGTTGAACAACGAGACCTTTTGATTGGCCATTGCGGCCTCCTCTGGTCTGTGCAGAAGACAGTGAACCATCAACACACGATCTGTGAGAGAGGATGTCTCAGCCTTTCATCCCCATTTTTATTTCTCTTTGTCCACGTCCTTTCGTTCTGTGCTCTTGCACCACGCAGACCAAAAGGTACTAAAGCAGACAGAAGGGAGGTTGCAGATTGCCAGCGTGTGTCTGTACACTCATGCAAGTGGAATTAAATGTGCACATGCCCTCACACTGGGGGGGGGGGGGAGCACTTCCACACTTGGCATGCTTCTTTTTCTCCCACACCAGGAGTCTCTCACTCATTAAAAGCTTCCTGAGTGTGGCGTGATCCTAAAGCTCAGAAACAATATGACACACCAGCTGGACGTCAGTGTGGAACCTGGGGAGGAGCCTGCTCTCGTTAGAAGCTCGTAAGTCATATCTGCTCATAAAACAGGGGTCTGCACATGTGGCGCTGAGAGGAGAGCTCGCATCCTAAATCCTTTTGCGTTTCTCCTTTCTGATAACTCAGTCACCAAAAGTCGAAAGCAGCTCTAAGGGCTATCCATCATTTTAATCGCCAGTTGCAGCAATGGGACTTTTAGTGTGACTGTCGAATTATGCAGTAACTCTTAGGGCGAGGGGCGGGGGATGGGGATGAGGGTGTCTACTGAAAATGCATGAAGGATCCCACCCACAAAACTGTATGCACCAGTTTAAATTGCTGGGGAGCATTTGATAAAAGAGAGCCACAGATCTTGGTTGTCTGACAAGCTTCTTTTTAGGCCATTTTGAAGATGTCCGTTATTGTTTGTTGTTCTTTTGTGTGTGGCTTTGTGGGCCTCTAGCAGTTCAGCAGAGACTCTTAACTCTAGAGAACACGAAAATCCAGTCTTTTTTGTGTAGATAAATGTTTAATGGCTGTAGATTCATGTTGCTGAAAGAAATCTCCCTCGGCCTTTGAGAAGCGTTTCTATTTTAGTATGTAAGAAGCCATAGTCAATCAGTAGATGCCGCGTTACAGCTCATTGATTGTGACTTTAACTTTCCGTATTCCTTAGCCGCTGTGATTTCTTGTTTGAGAAGGGGATGTGATCAACTGAAATAACCCTTAAGTAATCGCTTATGAGAAGTTGTCTGTTCGCCTCTCACTGTCTAAAGAGAAACACTCCCACTCCACGTCCAGTGTGGGGCTGCCAGTCAGAATCACAGAAAGCCCGCGCATTTACACACAAAGAAAGGACTCCGCCGCGTGGCGAGAAGTCATCACCAGGCTTATTGAGGATTCGTGACTAGGTGCGAGAGACGCACAACGCGCTCCGGGATGGCACTCACCGCCATTACTCTGCTCTGACTACGGTTTATTTTCCATCAGTGCCTTTCAAAAGAAGTCACTCTTTGATTTACAGATTCCATTTTTTATTCATGGGCACAAAAAAGTCGGTTGAGCGTTCCTCCTCCTCCCCATGCGCACAGCCACACCACCTCAGGGAAGCGTCCTCTTGTGGAATGTTGACGGTGTCCTCTGGACAGTGGGACACCATTTTTTCAAGTGAAAGCCAGCAGAGAGTAATAACAGTTAAACAGCTCGCTGATACTCCGTGCAGCACTGAAGGTGTGTGTTGCTGGCTGTTTAATACATTTTAGCAGAACGTGACACGAGTGGGATGTTGCCAACAAATTTACTGCTTTTGTACAGAGTCAAAGTTACAAAATGCCACTAAATAAAAATCTCATCCGTAGTCTGTACTAATTAGAGCACAGTTCAAGTGAAGGCAAGATGCATGCTGTTCCTAACACACCTTATTGCTCGCCTGTGAGAAGCATTTGCATAATTTATTTGTTACCTTTTGCACACTTGGTAGTGTTGTTTTGGTGTAGAGTTAATTTGGTGTGGTGACCAGGACCAGTAACACCCATTGTACCATCACTATCATAGTAGTAAATGACTTCGCTATTTACATATCAAATAGTGGGTCCATTGTAAGACATTAATGGTTACCTTGTTTTCACATTGTTATTCATGGGGGAGATTAGCTGTAATGTAAGTGTGCCTAGCTATGAATCCTCAGGAAATAAGTGGTTCATAACCAGAGGCTTTAAAAAAGCCCAGATCAATTCTTGAGCTAACATTATTCTGCATAATCAGATTGCACAGCCATTCTTCTAGAAATGAACAATATTAATTCAATGTGCCTTTGACAAATTGCTTTTGTCTTTATCATGGGTGTTAAGGCTCGAAAGAAAATGGCTTGATATTACTGAACAATATGTTTCCATCTACAGTGAAAGACACCCTGTTTGGAAAACATCAGGAATGCATTGCCATTGGCATGGAAAGCTAAATAAGTAAAACTATCTGTGATTCTCAGTCATTGCTGCACAGACCCCCAGCTGTTGTACGTCTTTGTACCGTCTCTCTTAAATCAGATCTGCTAGAGGCAGAACTATATAACTGTATGGAATGGCTGGGGGTTTGGGCAGACATGGCTGAGAAGCGCTCTGCTATAGTAACATTTTTTATATAGTAATAGGGTTTTTTTGGCAGTGTGTTATATTGCCATCTTATCTTTTAAATAAGGTTTTCACACAGTGCCCTGTCTGAAGCTGAATGTGATTAGGGTTGGAAAATGGTGAGGTCCTTGCATAAAGGTGAATGCGTCTAACTGACCCTTCACTCTCTGTTTTGTAATACAAGTGCTCTACAGGGTGGGCACATTAACCCCTGCTGAACGGTACTGTGGGGGTGCCCGTACCTCTGTGTGATTTCCTGGTTATTAATCTTAACTTGCATTTGGCACAAAGTACATAAACAGAAAGAATGGGCCTCATTTAGTGTGTAGTGCCACCGGCACCCACTGATTATGGGGGTAAAGCGGTACCCGTGCTGAGCTGTATGATCATATCATGCAGTGGCGTAAACACACACCGGCATGATGGATTGTGCATGTAATATAGGCACAAAATGCCAGACGCCAGCATAATAGCGTATCAACAAAACAGTGATCACCTATTAATCAGTACTGGCAGCAGGTGATTATTAATTATGAACTGCTTCAAAGTGTCTCCTGCATCTTCAGATGACCTTGCAGGAGATGCACACTGCAAGCCGTAGCCTTGTGAAGTTGTCCTATGCAGCGCAGCAAGTTGAGCAGAAATGCTCCAGTGAGTCATAGCAATCGCACCAACGACCCCCAGCTTCTGGCACTCGCATCAGGACACTCAATCTCGCACTCTGGGGGATGGGAATGGGGAGGGTGCTGCTCCAGGAGTGTTCGCGTCACACCTGCTTATTGTTCCGTCATTCCGCTGTCTCTGACCCCTTCGCTGAACCAGCTTAGACCCCTCTCACCACACTGGAATCTTTACACCTGTTTCTGATGAAAGCCTATAAGATATATCACCGGTGCACGTCTTAACAGAAGTGGCTCATTACTGTGTCATACATAATCTTGGTACTGATCCCCTGAGGCCAATTATTCACCCTTCCACAGAGTTACTGCAGTGTACAGAGAGCAGAGGAGAAGGTCTTACCACCTGGCCCTTTGTAACTGTGGCAAATTCTAGTCAAAAAGCACTTAAGTTAGGATTACTCTTGGCTTGTTCTCCTTGTGCTTCAGGTTATTAGTGAAAAATCGTTATGGAAGTGTACCTTACACACATGAAATACAGAAATTAAAAGTACAACTGTTCGAGTGTTATTAGCTTTGTCGGATTGTGTTTGTCTGTAATTGTGGCTTAAATGAAGGTCAGACCACATTTTTCAAATGTCAACGCAGAAATCCAGGTGATTCCAAAGGGTTCCCTTACTTTTTCTTGCAACGGTATACATGCAGATACACATAACTTATTAGTTATGATACCAGGATAGCTTTAAAATGCTTTTCAGGAGTTTGCCAGATTTTTTTATTCTTATAGAAGATTGGGTTGCTCTTTAGTGAGACCAGTAAAGAAGTACTCAGTCGGTACCTTGTCTAGTAAAGGCATTCAGCATCAAATCTCAGTGTGCCTTTCTGTTTGTTGTGACAACAGCTGTTTCCAGTCATTCTGCAGGTCACGCCCCCAATCTGTCTGTCGAGGTCTATCAGCACGAACCAGGCCTGTCACACTGCTGTTAAAAACCATTAGGGGCTGTGCTATGATGGCACATCGTCTCTTCCTGTGCCCCCTTCTCTTTTGGCCGTCCTCATCATCGCACAGCTTTGCATTGTCAATATTTTTTCGTGTTTTGGAGCTCTTGCATGTATGTCTGTCTTAACAATTTGTGGGAGAACAAAGTTGTTTTTAAAAAGCAAATTTCAGCTACGTTTTATGGTTCTTAAACTTTAACTGCGTGCATGTAATTGTGTGTGTGTGTGTGTGTATGTTGGACTGGGTGTGTGTTTGTGTGTGGAAGTCTTGCTTCATTTTACCATACGAATTACATGTAGCTCTTGACCCGGTATCTGTTATGGCAGATGCCACTATTGTGTCCTGTCAGCGGCCAAAATAAAATCGGGTCGTGAGGAGAAGCGCTATGTGGCGGTAAGCATGGTGGCACAGAATCACCGTCTCACTGATGGAATTGCCTCATACACTCAATCTCTGTTTTCATTTCCCATGGGTTGTTGACCGAGGCAGGGGGGCTGAGGCAGTGGGGGTGCCAAGGATTTTCACACAGGTGATCAAACTGCCACCACACTCCTGGGTTTCAGTTGGATCAACTTTAACATCCACCACATGAATGACAAAATGACGAAAATGCAAATTAACACCACAGTCAAGCCAGTTTTAATACTGTCTCTTTTTTCCCTTACAAAGCTTCTTGTCAAAAGTTTATTTGGCTTCAAGGACTGTCTTTCTACATGGTGAATGGCGAAATGGAATATTTGGAATTGAAATATAAAGGTAACACCACATGTCTCAGAGAGCTGCACTCCAGAATATTAGATTCTATTAAAAATACAGCGGTGTCCTTCAAATAACACACTGTCATTCATTCCTGTATAGGCTATTTATCACATCTCACACACAATCAACTAATTCAAAAAAGGTATTTTTTTCCTCTTCAGAAGAAACAGGTAATGTACATTACTACAGTATTTATTAAAGTGTTGAAAATATGGATGGTGGCTTCTTTTTTGCTAAAAGATATGAATAAGGAATCAGAAACGGGTATTTCTGAGAATAAATAAAACAGTTGAGTGAGAATTTCATTTTCTCCCTGATTGGCTCCAAATTGGAATGCAGCAGGAAGACAGTGGTATTTAGTCTGGCCCATGGGTAACTAACGACACGCCGTTGAGACAGAAAGGGGAGAATAGAAGGGGCGATGAATTACGGCCACTCAGGAACAACATGTTTTGCATATCTCGGATTTTGCATGCAAGAAAAAAAGACGTTGTACGCAGAATTTGTGTTTAAAAGCACGAAGCCTTTAGTTTCTTTTTGTTTATTAATTTCAATGTGAATTCTTAATACAATGGTAGATGACACCCATTACCCATGCGAAGTGCATGTTGGACATATGGTACATAAATGGATTATACATTTATACGTTAAAGTGAAAAGAAAATGTTTTAAATTGTTTGATGGTGCTTGTGTCAGTCACCTTACAGTACTGCCTGAAATGTTCTATAAAGCTAAAACAGGTAAACCTAATGGACTCTTTACTAGTGAAAGGGTTTTTTTTGTGAAACATTTATAATGCGTAGCATCAGATTAGTATTCCAACATTGTGCACTGATATTTATCTAAAATAGCTTTGAAAGGTGACTGGATTTTTGCAATTATTATGACAGTTGCCTGCAAGAATGCACTGGAATTGGTGCATTTGACGGCATCTGTAGTCCGACATGAAACTCTCACACCCTTCTTTTCTGTATGTCTCCTGCATTGTGACGTCAGGCTTATTAACTGTGTGCAGGAGAGCCCAGTACTCTTCAGCCTGAGATGAAATTGGTCAGGGACCCCATATTTATCCTCCAGGGTGGTTTCAGTACTCAACTCACTTGGATAGGCTTATTAGCTGAAGAAAGGCAGAGAGATGATGACCACTGAAACCACTCTAGAGGATAAATATAGGGTCCATGTGGGGGATTCCATGACACATCACAGCCATGCTGATATTCCGTACAACAGCATGGCCTTGAGTGCGGTATTGCTTAATTAATAAATGCAAAAACATTTTTATCATATCAGAAAGCATTTAATTAACTACCCAACTAGTTTTCATGGCTGGGAAAACATCCCGACCCTCTGTTAAAGAGCAATGTACCGAAAATAAGATTGTAACAATCCGGCAAAAATTAGCAGGATTTTACTAATTTACAACGGGATGATTCTCTTGATGAAGCGTCTCTGTAATGCGCTGAGATATACCGCA
>JABJVR010003483.1:0-15863 GCA_025773905.1 Chitala chitala
AACATAGCTGGTCTCACTACCATCCTGTAAACCTTCCCTTTCACTCTTGCAGCTATCCTTCTATCGCAGATCACTCCTGACACTCTTCTTCACCCACTCCATCCTGCCTGTACTCTCTTCAAAAACACATATGACAACATTTGCTTTTTTTGTAATGACTGACAAGTTTTTGGTGCCTCTGTAGTTGTCTGGTTTTGTATTTTTCCTTTATTCAATAAACATACAACTGAAGCTGTTTTTTTCAATACAGCATTCTGGGGCTGCAGTATTGTGAAAGACAACATACAAAAAAAGAACTGAATTTCAAAGAGAAATTGTTCTTTTTACATAAAAACAAGGTTATGTTGATAAAGTAGGGTTTTTTCCCATATAATTTGTGGGGTGGTAATTAACTGGATCTATATCCTCATTTAATGCATGTAAAAAAAGCACATTTAAAGGTTACAAAATAGATTAAAATAATACAAAACACCACTGGTTTTCTGGAATTTTCTCCTAACTTCTGTTGTACATTGAATGATTACTATTGAACATAGAAGATGTTAACTCTCAGATGGATCTTATGAATGCAAGCTTATGGTCATAAGTGTAGAGAACGTTATTTCTATGTAACCCTCTTGTTTAGTGCCTGTCACTAGTGGTAGAATTCAGGTTTTTATATTTAGTTACATCCAACGGGCTCCAGATGTACAAATGAGTGGTTTGAAGAGTCATTCCAAAGATATAGGAAAAGCCTCGGCTGAAATTATTCTGCACATTTGTTCGCGCGCTGTGGAGAGTGACGAATTTCAGCAAAAATGAATGTGTCACATCCTGCTGACAGGGCTGGGACTGTAATTAAAATCTGACTTTCTGAAGCCCTGGTAATCTGAGGTGAGACTCCAAGGTGGAGGTGGTGAAAGAGTCAAGGTGAGTCCTGTCCTGTGCACAGCTAGGGGGGTGGAGGGCCTGTTGGGCTTGGAACATCTTCCTATTGAATTAAAGTTCAGAAACAGCAGATTCCACACCTTCCCCACCCACTCCACTTTTCTGCTGTGCTCAGAGTTTTGTGGCTGAAAGCTGCACAGAGCCCTGATACTGTGGCTCTGAAGGCACTGCCTGATCAACACAATGTTAGAGAGAAAGAAAATGTTTTCAGTCAACCTTTAGTCTGAGTCACAGACTAGGACAGATGGTCTTGCTCCGGACTGCCGCAGTGGATTATGTGAACATGTGGCAGAACCAGCAAAAAAACTGATTAATCATCCCATAACATGCAGGAAAAAACCTGGCTTTCAATCTGAATACATTAAACAACTGTGTACTGTGCTCTTAGCAAAGTTAATTTTACTTGTCTATTTGGCAGAATTTCATAAAGTGAAGCTGGCAACTGAAACTTGTAAAATCAAAACACTCATGTAGATTCTGAGTGGAATCAAGGCCAAAAAGACTTTGGTTTTGCACCTTACATAGTGTCACGCCTTGCCTGTCCTGCTCCTTCTGTCCACCAGACTTCGCCCTTCCTCCTGTCCTCTCCTGCTCATTAGGTCCTCGTTAGTAGTCTCCAGCCCTGTGTCATTAGTGTTCCTTTATATACTCCCCTCTTGTTTCAGTTCCTACAGCTGTTGTTAAATGAGTAAGTGCTATTTTGTTAGAGTATTTGATGATTTGTAACATGTTCATAATCATTTTGCCCTGTATTTTGTTGATCCTTAGATTCTTTAGTATCTGTTCCTTCAATCCCTTTACTTCTACCTTTATATGATCCATTAAACCCAAAGCACATTAGACTCAATCCTCCGTGCTTCCATTTCCCAGAGCGTTACACAAAGGCAGAGAAATTAGATATCGTGATGTTAAGGTTGGTGATGGGCTGTGATCATACAGACCTGCTCTGCCCCTAGCAGCTTTTTTTTGCCAGAACCAAACTCCACAACGTGGCACAGCCAAGCCAACAGAAGACAAGGAAGGGTGAGTCAGGAATGCTATGATGAGGTCTATCAGTGTTCTGGATCAGCTATTTAATGGCACCCCTCAAAATGCAGTCATGAAGAAGTTAACGTTAGAGATGACTGTAGCTCATACCAGCACCTGCACAGACATTGTTAAATATCCTCCTACGACCTGGCCTATACATTTGTGTCCACTGTAGTGACTATAGCGTTTGCTTTTTTTTTTATTATTATTTTACTGACTTGGCAATACATAAATTTCCTGGTGTAGTGTAAAATAGAAATCCTGAGCTTTTCAATGATGTGTTGTGTTGGGTGGAATGCTGGCAACTTCTTTATTTATTTATTTATTTTTTCCTCAACAAAATGGCCTAAAATTGCAATATTTTCTCTCCTTGGTTCTCAGGAGGATATTGAATCAGCACTGTATATTACCACGATATTCTCTACATACAACAGAGAAGTAGTTCCTAACTTTTTTGTCTTGTCTACTTTGATCTAAGAAATGCTGAGCAGCCCACCCACACAAACACACACTCATGCACATCAAAAGCCTACTAGTTTTAAGTGAGGACCAAAAATTATATTTTGAAATAGTTGTATATTCAGTCTTTTGATTAATTATTCAGTAAATGTGTTACAATGATTTTTATTTAAAATGTGCAAATGTAATTTTGACAACCTTAACCTCAGACCAGACAAAGCTTCATGCAGGGAGGGAGGCACAGAGCCCAGGTTGAGAACCATGGCAATAAAAAACCAAACACAAAAAAATATGCACAATTCTTTCCTACAAAACCAGTTTAAATAGGGCATTTATTTTTTTAATCAATATTAAAAATGGCCACTGAAGCTGTGTACCTCAGACGCCTTTACACTGTAGTCAATGCACAGTCCAGAAAAAAAGGCTGTCAGTCAGCTTGTTGGTATTTCCAAACGTTTCCTGCCTGAATGTCAAATGGATCTAAAGGAGCTCCTAAGGCACTGACCTGTGTCTAATCTTGGTGATAGATGGCATCTGGAGACTCCCTGCTTCTGGACTGATCCGGAGCAGACAGACACAGAGAGAGAGTGATGGTGCTCTTCTTAGGAGTGAGGGGGAAGCGTGGATCGGGGGAGTGAGTGCAGCCAGTGTGAATCTTCCACTCCAGCTCAGAGTGTAGCAGGACCAAGAGGACGTGCTGTCTGCCTTTCTCCACACTGCCCATTTTGAAGTTGTGCAGCAGAGTCTATGCAGAATCCCATGGCAGACTCGGGGACATGTCACAGTTCTGTCCCCATGGCAGACGCGGGGACATGTCACAGTTCTGTTCTCATAAGCACAAACAAAGAGGACTTGAACAAGAGGACAGGGAAAATAGCCTGAAACCCGCTAGTAAACTAACAAAGAAGAATCGGAATAAGATCTGTACAATAGCAATTTTATTTTAGCTTTGTTTGAAGACCAGTACAGCAAACCCACATTGTATCATTCACATACCAGTATACCGCATGTATAAAACACTTAAGCTATTTGGAGTGCTGAAATAGAATCCAGTATCACAGCAGCATCAGTCCCTGGGTTTGCAAGCTGAGAATTAGTTTGTATTTGCTGAGTTTTACCAGCTCATGTCACATTCAACACTGCTTGCCATAGCGACGTGACACATGAGGATGAGCAAACCGCACTGAGGGCAGAGGCGTCTTTGCAGTGAGCTGTGATACAGACGCCCTTACCTTGTGTATTCCACACCTTCATACACCTGAAGTGGGAAAACCACATATTTTTTCAGAACTCTTTAAAACAAAACATAGTCACCCCACAAACAAAATGAAGATTATTGACAAACAGCTACTATGACAAGCTGATGACCTTTCCGGCACAGAATTCAGCATTACTTTTTTTCCGTTTATTGTGTTTTTGAGCACAAATTTTCTTAGTCAAGTATCATGAGCCCTTTGTTTAAAGTGCGGTGTTGAAAAAGTTGTTTTCTAGTCTTTTTGCATCGAAGAACACAATGTTATCAAAATTATAGACAATTGTTTTTCATATGCCAAGAAACAAGTGGTGGGTTGTTCATGTGCTTGTATACATAAGCAAGCTATAAATTTTAATCCCAACAGACGTTAAACTATTTCCATTTGTTGTGTGTTCAGCTCTGTAATAATCTGCATGTACGCATGTGTGCTTTGCGAGGCATGCAGGTCGATTTGGCACAAAACTGTGAAAGCATGTAACGTGGGGATGAGCCACGCAGCTGAGCTCATGAGTGTTTACATTCGTCTACTAACCATGGAGCGCACACGGTGAATCAGCCTTGTGTACGGAAACGCAGATCAGAAAGACGAGTGCTGCACACAAGCATGGCGCAGATCCCCCACACCATGTCACAAGACCCTGAGAGGGCACACAGAAACACAGCCGCTGGCGCTGAAACAGCCTCACTGCCCTGCTAGTGAAGTGGAACGATGCATATTATGGAGTGAACTAATCACTAATCAGGTCCTTTGGTAATGCATAGTCTCTGCATAAGCACTGGACAACACGGGATTTGTTTTAGGACTCTCTCTTTCATTGTACAGACAAAGGCCTCTAAAATGTAGACTACAGTTATGTAAGTATAAGTAGTGAACAACTTAGTGCTGGTTTTTAAACAAAAAGATGCAATGCAGACAACCCTTCTGCACATATATAGCACATACAACAAACTGGGCTTATGGCTTACAGGTTCAACCTCTTATACCTTTGAGGAAGTGACTATATAACTTATTTATTAATATTTATCACTATTAATAAATAAACCATGCTGCTTTAGATTTTAAAATACTTTGATAATCCACTCAGGAAAGTGAGGAATAAATTATGCATGGTGGCTGAAATCTCAATGTGCTCCCAGTTCGTTAAAGGGAGGCAGGGAGGGGTGTTAATTACATTCTGCTGTACATCACATTCTTTCATAATTAGTTTCTGAAGGATGATTAATCTGCCACAGTGTTGCTGACAATAACACCATTACAAATGTTTAGAGTCGATCTGTCAAGGCCTCAGAGCTGTGCAGGGTGACAAAGCTACTGACGCAGTGGAACAAATAAAGGACCCCCCCCCAACCCTACACACACACCCCTTCCCAGCATGAGGTATTTCTAAGGTGCTCCTAAAGGGTGCCTATCCGATAACACTCATCATAACCACTAGCCTTATACAAGTAACGGATCTCTCCTGGTGTGTTGACAAACAATGCTTCAGTACCTCCACGTTTCTGCCACCATGTTAGGATTCAGTCTCTGCTGCAGTCTCTTTAAAGGGCTTGGTGTCTGCTGTGTGAAGGAACAGAACAAAATAAAATCCTCATTACATCATTACTTTGCATGATCTGTGATGCCTTACTGGCTTGTATCTAAGAGGCCTTAAATCACTTACTGCAACACACTCTACCATGACACAACACAGCTGTAGAAACAGCAAATTCACATGCAACGGTTTTCAGTATGTTGTGCACAGTATCCCTATGCATATGTTTTGCTATTGTAACATATAAAAAACTATAATATCGTAAAAGAAAAACAAGAGAGAATTCCCAAATTGAATATAAGCCTCTATACAGCCGTACCTTGCCCTGCATCGTTAATTCATTCCAAGACTTCACTTGAAAAATGACTTGAAGTCAAGTAAACCCTTTAAAAATTATCTAGGCACCCCATAAACCCTTATAAACAACCACATAACATTACTAATACAATGAGTCATTGGATACTTCAGCATTTTTACTGTCTATTTTATCAATTTGAACATTTTAATTGATGCTAATGTAAAGAAAAACAAAAAAATGATGTAGCTCATGCGTGATATCGATGTGCTCAGTGGGCTGCAGGTCGGAGGAAAATCTTTTACTGATGGACGTAAAGTTGGATAAACCCACTTAAATTGGATTCTAGTTTTTTCTATTAACAAAACCCCGCTGTAAAGTTGAAAAAGACGGAAATTGAAACGACGGATGCCAAGGTATTACTGTAACTGCTCATTTTCATCAGTAGCTTGACCTTGTCTTCTCTTCTCTTTGAACTTTTTTTTTCAGATTCACTGTCTTCTCCCTTTCCTTCTGCTCCGTTTCTCTCTCAGATTGAGACACGTTCCCACTGCTAAGCACAAGTTGTTCTCAAACCCAAAAACTTGAAATACCCCAAACTTCCTGTTGTGTTTGTGACATCAGTCCCCATTATGTATGCCATCACAGGTAATTAGGTAGTCAGGGTCAATTTATTCTGCACAAAGCAGCCTAGATGGGCTTTGTGAAGGCCACCTCGTCTGTTTCTTCTCTCTTTCTGCCAGCAGAGATGTGCAGACAGACAACAAGCTGCTCCAATTTTTTAGGTAGGTCATCACCAACCTCCAAAGCTTATGCATTTAAATAATACCTAAAGGCAGTAAACTATAAATGAAGAGAATATGACCATTTGACTGCCACATTGCTGTGCAATGTCATTTAAGCAGGTAACAACATGGTGTAAATTATTGAAAATAAATATTATTAACAGAGTGGGCTCGTTCAGTCTGTCTTACCTTTATAGATATTTAATGACAGTTCATATTGTTCAGTGTGGCACTGGTTTGAGTAAATGTAAAGACTATGCTTCCACAACAATCGGTAAATTGTTATCTTTCTACACTTTTTGTTGTTTTATGTTAATAAATAAATGGTACAAGCTTTATTAGTTCTGTACAAGAAATTGGTACCAAATGCTCTAGTTGTACCAGCACTACATTAAAATGGCACGACTCAAAGATACGCATGGCTGTGATGGGGAAAGCATGTCCCCCAAATGTGACATGGACGTGCCAGTCTGACCTATACAACCAGAGTACATGTGTGTGTTGGGAGGGAGAAATTTTCAGATCCTCCCTTTAGTGAAGCAGGAATAAACATATTGGGTAAATATTGTTTCCATATGGCAGTGACAAGCAATACATGGGTTTTATCCATATGGAGGTACTTAGCCTCTTCTATATTCACTGTAACTGTCCTCACCTTAGCATCACAGTGCTAATGAGCTAACAAGTCAGGTGTGGTGAAAGGGTCCAATGAATGAGAAGCTGAGCTCTCTCTGTGGTACCCAGACTGAAAGAAAACACAACACCATGCATATCTGTCCTGCAGTCTTATCAGTATAATGGTTTTCCTGGAATAACTACTGCATCAGAGCGTGGGCAGGGAAGGCCTGGAGTAGAGAATGGCAGGATGAAACTGCTCTGTAGTGGAAGAGATTGGATTTATCCATGAGAGATCCGGTTTCATGGCTCACTCCCTCCCAGGGCAATTTATCAGTGACAGAGAGCTAGGCTAAGCAGCGGCAGTCTGGCCTCAATCAGATGCAGTCCCACGTTGCCGGTCATCACGCTGTGCTTCTGTGCAAAGCTGAGACGAAACTAATAAGGGGAGATTGTTTCATGTGTGGCGCAGCTCTGAGTGGCAGGTGCCACCCTGCAGGCACAGACACTGTTGACAGTGTGATGCCTGAACAAGACCAGCCCTCCTCTAACACTCCCTGGGGCTTTGACTTAAAAGCTGGCTGAAATCACCCTGAAAGACAAGACAACAGATACTGAAAATAACAGTGGACCTAAATGTGATCATTTTTAATGTTTTCCTTCTAATTCCAAAATTCCAACTGTTAACCCACCAGCTAAACTGACTTTTGAAAACTGGGGGAAAAATTAAGAAAGTGGGTACTGGAGTGAAGTGGACATGTGATTGTGTTCCTAGGTCAGTACCTGGGGGAAGGAGGAGAGATTGGGATGGCTGTTCTGGAAAATGATGTTCTTACTCTGAAGGATTCTGCTGTACAAACACAAAACCATGTACAATTAGATAAAGATGTAAATTGTGGAACTGTGTTTAAGTAAGCATGTCTGCTAAGCACTTTAGCAATAATGTTGCCCAGAGATGGAAAAGACAATCTGGAGTGTTAAGCTCTGGTCCCATTTTTAGGGTAAAAAAATGAATTTCACCCAAGTATCCCCACAGCCTTGTAATGATCTGAGACAGTCAGAGGAGACCATAAATCATTCACTGGTGATTTATAGAGCCTGTGGTCCAGATGGGAAGGAACTCTTTAGCAATTTAGCTCTTCACTCCCACAGAGGATTGTCTTAGCAGCCACTGATTTTAAAGCTGTAAGGGGGAGCTTGAAATGCAGGGCTGGTGAACTGCATTCAGTGGTGTAATGTAATGAGGTAATAGTACTTAAGTTTTCTGGGGAGTGTCTGTACTTGAGTTTTTAAATTTCTGTTGACTTTAAGTTTTACTCCACTACTTTCTTAAATAAAATGTAGACTTGTACTCAAATACATTTCCCACTTGGCATTTTCATTACTTACTACAAAAAAAGGAATATGTTCCTAAAGTTTCGTTTTTCAGGTTGTGAGTTCAGCATAACAAGCTCTGGCAGGTCAAAAGAGCAGCAGAAAGAAGCTATCGTGGAAGCAGCAGCAGCAGCATCCTCCACTAGCAGCAGTGATGCTGCCCCAACACCTTCTACATCTGCTAGCATAACTTTTTCAACAACACCTCCTGCTTTAACGGAGTCAGACCACCTGTGGCCATATCTCCAAGAGATGTTCTGCTTTCTTGGTGTGAAGGATTCATCATATCGAATGAAGTGCCTCCTGCACTTACCAAAAAGCACTGAAATTCTGGCATTCACAAACTCCCCATTGAACCTCAAGAAACACATACATGTTTTTTGTTTTAATTTTAGGTGGTGCAATAATTAATAATTTGGAAAAGAAGGCAGTACAAAATAAAATTTTGGAATTCTTTAAATTCTGACTGCTTTTTTTAACAGGATACTTTTACATAAGTACATTTATTCAGAAACTGCTTTTGTTACTTACGTACATGCAGTTAATAACAGATACTTTCAAGCAATATTACAATGGGTGACTTTGACTTTTACTGGAATAATTTTATGCTAAAATATTTGAACTTATACTTAAGTGTGGCCTTCAGATACTTTATACAACACTGACCGCATCTGTCATTGAAATGTCGCAGGTGCCAGTTCTGGGAAGAGGCGGTGTAAAAAAATGTCAATGTGAGTTAAGTTTTAAAAAGTAAAAAACTGCAGGTCTTCTGAGTAGCTGAGCTCTTAACGTTTGTTGCACTGAAGCAGACAGGTTCTGTGATGGTTGTAAAAACTGTGGCCAGAATGTTTTGGACCATACTTGGTTTGTTCTTTCCCTTCATACTCCTGTTGTTTCATTGTTTATTGCTGTAATTTACTGCTGTGCCCATGCAGAATATAGTAAACAAATAATTAATTAGTCAAGGCTTCTCAAGAGTTATGTAAGGTGCAGGAATATAGAAACAGCGGTACTGAATGAATTTGGACCATGTGCGATCCTATTGAGGAAAAACAATGTTTAGCTGTCATAACAATGTATTTGAAAGCAAAAAGAAAATTAACTAATAATTAAACATGCAGAAAAACCACAATACTGGAGTACATCAAATTACACGTTAACAAACCATTTGTATTTCAGGTTACTGGAAAGCTATAAGCTATGGTATGTGGAGTATCCCATCATTCATGGATTTGGCTGATTTTTTTTCCTTTTTTTAAAAATATCATGTTAAATAAAAAACATATCACTCACACTGGGTGATGAAGAAACACCTTCATCCAAGGCAAGGCTTTACACACTCGGTTACTGTCTCTGTGTAGTATCATTTCTATTACTGCAGCTGGGCTGTGTCACACTGATTCACACATCTCCTTGGGGCTGATGGTGATGCCACAGAGGCTGAACCGACTCTTCAGACTGTGCTGGGGTCAGATTCATGCCACACGGAGCTTTGGCTTTAGTAAAAGCCTGCCACACTGACAAAGCCATGCTTTTGCACTGAAACACTTCAGCTGAGAACAGCAGACACAGGAGGGGGAAACTCTTCTTGTAATGGCGCACTTCACAAACCATTTGCCTTTCATTTCATCTGCACTGGCACAGGGTTTACTCTCCCCTTCTACACTCAAGTGCTTTTAATGCAGCTGCAGTAAATACGTTAATGTGCGCATTTGATTAATTGAAAATGTTTAAACCTAGAATCTTATTAGTCAGTTTCCTTTCCATAGAAATATTAAGAGCAGTATGTAGAGCTGTTAGTATGTTGACAACGACAAATTCCCACATATTTTATGTAATTACTAGTAAGATATACAGTAAATGTGCCCAGTAGTTTATCAGTATATTTTATTTATTTATTTTGTAGTTTGCTTATAAAAGAGATCAGTCTGTTTCCCCACTGGGACTGTAAGAGGTAAGGGCAAGAATGGAAAAATAATTCTATTCCAATGACTGCCATTATTAGACAAAGGTATTGTCTTCTATTTACTAAAGTAGATTTTTAAAAATTTCTAAGGAACTGCTATATTTCTCTTTTTTTACTTGTTGGTTTTGTTTGGGAGGTCTTGGCATTGTAGGAAATGGGTCACTTCATCACAAGTTGCCAGCCTGCTGGTCATCTGTTAGTTTTATACGTCAGCACAAATAAAGTAAACATGGAATATCCTAGAACAAACTTGGAAAGCAGTCAAACCACGATCAAAACTCACTGGATTCTGCACTCAGGCTGACTGCACACACGGGTGGTGCTGGACGGTGGGCCTGGGGGTACACATTTGGCAAAAAAAAAAAAACCTAAATGCAATTTATAGGAAAACCTTATCACATCATTCAATTAAAACATAAGTGAAAGACAGTGTAAATAAAAAGCTGACTAATTATCAATATTATACTCTTTATATTAGAAAAAGTGTGTGTGTCTACGGGGAGGCGGGAGTCAAACTCCAGGCCTGGAGGTGCGAGGCGACACAGCTAAGCACCATGCAATGAGAGAGTTCATATTGTGTGAATTACTGTGGCTGTGCACACCCCTACAACTTCACCATCCATTGTCAGCCTACTGCAAGTTGTGTACTTTGAAACAATATACATACCCAAAACACTATCTACTATTAAAACTCACATCTTTTCCTACCATCTACGATAACATTAATCTTCTGCAGATGTATTGAAATTGGTCCTTGGAATATTGAATGGCCATATAAAATGGTATCAGCTATAATATTCTCTTTGCCTGAATATAAAAATTTTTATAGCTGCCCCCCCCCCCCCCCACACACACACACACACACACACACACACACACACACACACTACAAGGCATCTGTTTCGCCATTCAGTCTCTAATGGAGTTTGGCCTGTTATTGGATTTGTGAGTAATAGCGTCCCTCCCCCCACCTGTCAAAGGCCCTGCTCCACTTGATCAGCAGGGTGGCGCTGCCGGTGATGGCTCCAATGGTGCAGGCTGGTCCGAGGAAGAAAACGATGATTATTTCAAAAACCCAAGCCAATGGCATGTGCCCCACAGCTCTTACATTGCATTCTCATTTGTTTGCTAGCAAATACTTTTGTTCAACATATGCTAAAATGTAGCATTTTTGTATTTAAGTGCTGAAGCATGAAATGTGTTGGATAGCACACAGGAATGACATGAGAGTGTATAACCCAGAGAGCACTCGTCCACATCCCACTCTAGCTGCCTTGAGCAAGATATGCAAGCGAAACCGTCTTTCTAAAATAAGAAAGTGAATATAAAGCATATGGTCTTAATATAATTTTAAGTGTTTAGCCATATTTGTATAACTGAAACTAATAGGAGTGATTATGGGAATGCAATATTGCTAATTTGACTGTCTTAAAATCAATTTTTCTTTAATAGTCAGGTAATTAAACAATTCTGTATACATTTTAATCTTTGCTGCTATGAATAACTAAGGAATTAACTCAAAAACTGAGTTTATTTAGTTCTCTGTTACGTTGTTCTCATTTGTTTTTGTTGTCAATTTTGTTTTCATTTATGTAATTAATGCCTTTGCCTTGTTCGTTTATTGAGATGTATGTATTGAGGTCAACATAATGCAACAAAACACAGTTTTACCAGAAAATAATAATTTAAATCACTTCAACTCAAAAGCAGCACATGACATGTCAGCATAACCTGGACAAATGTTAAAAATAAACAGAAAGCAAAGGCATTGCTTTGGAGGCCTAACAACAGGGCACTGGGGCTCACTGACCAGCGCGGTAACCATCTACATCATGTGACAAATTGAAAGCAGACAAATGAGATTCCCTTTGTCCCATTGTAACATTTTGTGGTGTTGTGAGGCAGCATTGCTCCAGGCAGTTTTGAAGATGTTGTTCTATTGAGGACACTCGAGGCCAGCGGAGCGTGTCGAGCATGTGGTCTGAATGTGCCGTCTGAGCTCCTGCTCCTGATTCATAGCATCTGAACATGATCCTCAGCTGAATGTCACATGGCATGAATAAAAATTTGCCATAGCTATACTTAGTGCCTGTCTACATTTTCCAGAGTTATGACTTGATTGCCTCCTTTCAGGAGAACTAGGGATCATTTGTGGCTGCATTCAAGTGAATCTGATATTAATTGCTTAGCGACAGTGTGCTCGTGAAAGTGTGTGCACCTAACAAACGAGGACAAAAAGATGAATAAAAACGAACACATCAGTTTCTGACATCAGGTGAGTCAGGACCACATCATAAAGTATAAAGTAAGTGGTGAAACTCTTTCATATAAATATAAATTACTGACAGTGAATTTTTCAAAAGCCCAGTATAGATATGCATAAAAGACACAGAAACCATAAGATGGGGCTCAGTTTAAAGCAACTGTTCCAGCTTTCAGTATTTCAGTGGACTGTAAAGAGCTTTAGCCCGCCAATGAGGGATTAGAAATACAATCTTCAGGCATGGGATATTGACAGATTTTATATTCATTTATTATTTTATATTGCAGTATAAACATAAGTCGGTGCTAGAATTATATCACCCATACTAAACACAGAAAGATTTGCATTTATTATTTTTTGTCTGTAGGTGTTCATCATTGTCTTGTTATTTTGACTCAAAGTTTAAAAAACAAAAAATAAAATAAAGTAAAATAATAGGCTATTTAAATGCATCTCTGTCCAGCAATACTGAATAAACACAGCAATGATTCTACTGAATAAACACAGCAATGATTCATGAACACGAGAACGTGGTGAAAGTCAATCACATTGTCAATAAGTTGAGGTCAGCAGCTTTTAAGTTATGGAATACATCACTTCCCACCAATTCTATACATGCAGTTACCAAATGTGCGCACTAAGCTTTTGTTTCGCATTTCCTCTCCTGAGCTCTAAGACCTCTGCTGGGGCGTACAGACAAGTAGGCTGCATCTTTATATGAAGCCTGGGTGTATATATTTGCAAATGGGAAATTACAGGCACTGCTAAGGCCAAACAAGACTTTTTTTTTTTAACTTTGGCCTGAAACAAAGTAAAAGCTAAAACTGGTCATACTTAGAGGCTTTGTTACTATAGCAATAGTGACCTGTTGTTCCTTCTCCCTCTGGTGGAGGTAGACCCTAAATGATGAAACACCATTTTTCTTTAAAACAAAGTTAATTATTTAACAATTCCTAGCTGTCCACCAATACACCAAACTGCTGTGCACTGTCAGTTCTCCGTTTAACTTTTTCTTATTGGAGCTATGTTTCTGCTATTTTTATACTGACTCTAATGCTTATTTGTAATTGGTGGAATCTAACCGATTATTTAAATTAGTTCTATATGATCAGAGTGTGAACCTTCCTTCAGTCAACAGTAACTATCCAGGCCAGCCCTTAATTCGAATTCTCAGCACATGTGAGATCTGCAGTACATGCTGATGACAAACTGTCCTGAAAAGGTATGGACTCAAAGGCTTCTGTGACTCAGGACTTGTTGTGTTATTGTTCAAACAAGAATTTGCTCCATCCAAAGTGTGTCTACATTCTGTATGTGACACTATACAGAAATTGCAGGCTTTGTATAAGAAAAAATGCTTAAAAATATGGAAACATGAGCATGCAGCCAGCAGCGGTAATCACAGGTAGAGGTCACTTCCTGTCCTTTGTTATAAACACCATACAGCTCCTTATCAGCAGTCATATCGCTGTCACTGTCTGCTGTGCTGTTTGCTGTGCCACGTCTTCTCATTCAGCCCTACAGTTACTCTGACCTGAGCATCAGCACCGTTCAGCACATTGGTTTACATTGTTATTAACTGATTAAAATTTGATTTGGGACTGTTATTTAATAGCAAAGAGAAGCTAATGTCACCCAATGCATTAATGCTTTATATGCAGTCATTTGGACAGTATATATTTCAGTGTAAACTTCACTGTGTTTGTTTTTTTTAAGTAGATTTTTTAAGCACACTATGGCAACATTGTATGTGTTCTTCTGGCTACAGAAAAACAAGAACCCAAGAGTTTCTTTTGCTCCATGACTCCATTCCATTTCAAGAGCATTTTCAAAGGTGTGACTGTATTTAAACACTTACACTGCTGCCAGGTTAAACACACCATGCTGTCACATTAATTATAAGGAGATCGCTGGCAGTTTCAGTGTAGGAACAATAACTTTGACCCAAGTGAAAATATTATGAATATTCATTAAAGGAGTGTCCCACTAACCTCAGAGATGAGGATATGACTCAAGGCCAATGTTTATAGTGTAAAATTTGAGCGTAATCCCTTAGATGAACCGAGCTGAGCGTTGGGTCCTCATCAGGGTGATTAATAAACCTTCCCACAGTCCTCTGCGGAACCCGAGAAACAGGGATAAGACTATGCAAACAAAGAGAAACAATACCAGCTAGCTGAAAAATCAAGAACTGAAGAATCAACAACTGCCTTAAATTCCTCCTGTGTCAGGAAGAAAACAACATAATCCCTTTTACATGATCTTATTTTACAAGATGGAAAATGACCCATGCTCTTTCTTTCACAATGCTGTATTTGCATTGTCACCTTTGATTGGTACTAGTGACATACCTGTCTGTGTTTAGAGTGAGGATTAAAATTTGATTATTTGAATTATCTTTGTACTAATCTACTAAAAAAAAATTACAACTGTAGGCACAGTGGAAAACATGCAATAGTGTTGAACCACAAAGAAATGTGCTCAATATGACAGCAAATTAATTTGATTAGTTAGTATGTACTTTAAAAAGAGTATCTTAACCATTTTGCAATGGATGATTTTGTACCACTGTGTATTTAGAAATCAAGTGTCTTCTTAAGTGATACAATAGTCAGTCCAGCAATGGAATTAATCAGATCCAGATCATCTTACATTATTTTCTTGCTGAGCAGGTTGCGTTAGATAATACACCTTCACAGATAGAATGTTGTACAATTGAACCATTCCGCATCCATATAGAGACCATTAAAACGTCTCTAGTGAGATGAACCTACATACATTTAGTTCATCAAATGGTGCCTGTAGGCAGCCTATGTGAACCATTGTTGTTAGTGATGGGAGAAATGAACCTATGAAGGGTACCATGGATGGGGCAGCCTTGTGCTGTACATCATGTTCTGTGCCACACGGCTCACTGAGGACAATAAACATCCTTATATAGACTGAATGAAAATGTCAAGCCATCCACATGGAGTATGGCAGCACTCTCTAACTGTGTACTGCACAGATGTCAAAGTACAGTCCGGGGGGCCACAGTGGGTGCAGGTTTTCCTTCCAACCAATTCATTCATTTCAATTTGACCATTATCTTAATTAAACATTAATTAGCAGTACATCCTTGCTACTATTCGTTCTTCCTGATCATTTCCATCTGTCTGCACTTAGCTGTCTTAACCAAGAGAAGGAAACAGAAGAAAATTAAAAGTGGGACTCTTGTACTTTAAGATCAGTAACTGAAAATATTAATGACACGTTACAAAGACACTATAACTGCAGAATCTGAGCCGAATGTCTGGATAATTTAGCACTGTGTTTAATTCAAACCAGTAATCATTAATTGTATTCAATTTGTAATAATTACTG
>JABJVR010003484.1:0-15862 GCA_025773905.1 Chitala chitala
CTGTTAGTTGTACAGTGTCCAGAGAGGCAAGTGCGATTCTGGCCCTGAAGTCTGGGCCCTTTAGTGATTCTCCCTCTATCCCGTTGCATCGTCTTGCTGTACAATATTGCAGCAGAGCATGTTCTTCTTAGTCAATTGCCTGTGTACACCAAAACAATTCTGTCCGAGTGTATAATTTATCAATAATTTGTTTGTTGAACGTCTTTCCGGCACTACTGCAGATTATCTGTCCACAGTACAGTGTCTATTAGAGTTATGTGTTTAGGAAATTAAATTTGCTCTGTGCTTTTGTGTATTGCCCTGTTTGGGATGGGGGCGGATTGGTCGCTGAGTTGGATAATTAAGTGGACCTCATGCGAGATTTCAATAATAATTAATTAGCTTCTTTGTTTTAGCATCTCATTTAAATTCCCAATACTTTAACGGTTATTTTAAGATATAATGAAATGCATGTGTCTGTGTTATTGGTAACAATGGCTGTATTTGCGCCTGCCGCTCTGTACCATGGAGTGACAAATGAGACTAACAAATGTGTATTTTTCAATTTTTCAGTGGTCATTAAAAAGCGTTTGAGGTGTCTGGAAGACAGAATGATGTATTATGTGTGCCTTGCACTCATTTCAGACGCCAGGCAGCATTTTGACCGTTTTGTGAATTCAGAGCTTCGTGGCCAAGGGAATAAATACGAGGATGGAGGTGATATGCACGAGATAATGCTAATTTGCTAACTCGTCCACCATACACCAGGTGGCTGATACACGCTTTAACCAGAGTTCATTAGTCTTGTCTGCTGTTCAGAATTACCATATGTTACCATCCAAGTATACAGATTTCATTTAATTCAAGCAAGGTAGTTCAGAGGCAAGACAGCATTTATGTTTGTTACTCAGATCACAAAAAAGTAAAAGAACAGAATGAGAATATTTTCTCATTTCTCATATAATAAAATAAATGTTCAAGATAATCACTTGAATTCAGAAATTTTCTAATACATACAAGTGTACATTTACAAATCACAAATATAAACACCAAGTACCTGAAGGGATTCAGAGATTTGTCCTGTTCTTTTTTAAGGTGATTTTTTTTTTATGCACCCTGAATTATATATTTGAGCAGATGCCTGTAGAGAGAGAGGCTGTCTACCCCCTATTGCTCATGCAATAAACCTGGAAAGGATAATGATCCGCTTCCTTCATATGTACCCTTTCTTCTCTGCTGGACGTTTGAGAAGCTGTGGAACTGGCCCGACAGAACGTCTGAAGTTAACATCTCGAAGTTAACATGAGAAATCACGTGAAGCAATTCTTTTAACATGCTCAGCTGGGTGTAAGAGTTGTGTTATCAATTCCTGCATACACATTTCCAAGATTTTTCTGCTGAAAACTGGTGTTTGCAATGACATGCATGTCTTTTGACAGAGCCTCATGATCATTTGTTTTGGCCTACTTTAATATGGGAAATTGTCACATAGGAATAATCTAAAATAAAATCTCACTTTTAAAATACTTGATGCTCATTTACTTTGATGGCACATGGGGAGGTGCTAACATCTACACACACTTCAACTTTACTGCACACAAACATACAGCTAATCTGATTTTCACAATTCAGATAAAGAACATGAATGATGGAAGACAGTCCACACAGGAAAAAGACATTAACATAATACAGAAACAGAACAAACCACAACACCCTGATGGAGGGGGGGGGCAAACACAACTTAATTGCCACCTTAACCTGACTGAACTTCAGTCTGAGCACTGGACCTCATCCAGATAACTGATGTGCCAGAAGATGCTTTTAAACAGCTAGAATGCACACCAGTCATGTGTGACAGGTTGTCAGGTGTAAACCCACCACCGGTAGAGCTCAGCAGGCTTAACCAAGAATCAAAAGCCTCTGTTCACAGAAATCAAGCATAAAATGGGGTCAAGACCCACTTAAATTGCAAATTTTAAATGCTTCCAAAAATAAAAAAAAAAAAAACAGAAACCCCTAAACAAAGTCCAAATAAGCTACGTCCAAATAAGCTACGTCCACAGCCACACCTTCACATCCACACTCACTTATCTTTACCAATGTTCCTCTTGCCAAGCCACTCAAATGATCCCATAAAAACCCTAACAAGACAATTAGTCCAATCATGGCCAGCTGGGTTTCATTAAGTGGGTTACCTGTAGACACAGGGCTGATGATCAGTCACCATAGAAACACCAAAAATCACCTAAACGCAGCACTGTGGTGCTTCATGCAGGTTCACACATATTTGTATGCCTTAATTACTGAAAACAAAAGCTGTGGAAACTGGCAATGATTTCAATGCATTTTATCAGCTTACAGAATGCAAGCAAGTTAATTTCATCCCTGTTTATGTTAAATGTTTAAGACATCAATTACGCAATACATATCGTTCCAAAAAAAAAAAAAAACATCAGAAATATTTGGAAAGCATGTTTTTCAAACTCAAAATAAAGGTTATAATAATATTTTTTATTATATGTATATAATATATATATTTTTTATTACATTCATTAATTTTTTTCGTTATTAAGTTGGTGTGTCAGCAACGTAAATGACAGAGCACGTACCCAGTACCTGTGCTCAAAGTGATTGAGAAATGCTTGTAGTTACCTTAGCATGCCAGCCTGCATATCAGTTACTATTTGCAAACCATTAAGAAGTCAAAGTACTCTAAAGCTCGCAGACTGTGGCGCAGTGTATCGGTGAGTCCTGGCCCATTAGTGTCAGGGGACTGACACGCCCGAAGCAGCCACAGACACTGACCTTGACAGGTCTGCACCGAGCATCTTTAGAGAATTTTATCAAAAGTCTTCTCAGTTTTCAAAAGTAATATGTCATTAGTGGAACTTCATGTCAGTCAGGTTATAGCCTTTTCTCAAGTTTGCAGTGTTTCCTCTGCTGAATTTTTTGATTAATTTCAGAAGTATTACATCATAATTTATCATGGCTGTCATATACGTCCTTGCATTTCAGAGTCGTCACAAGCACTTGTATTTCAGATAATGTCTTTTTTTCTTCATTTGGCTTGATCAAGTGCTGTTTTTGCTATATTTCATAATTTCCACATAATATGATTTTGTTTTATTTTGTAATTATGTGACTCAATAACGCTGCACTTCAACATGATGTATCAAAGAATTTTCAGATTTTTTAATGTTATTTTGCATATTGTCATGTTCCCTGGAAGCACAGGACAGGGGGACATGGTGACATGGTGATGTGATGGGTAACACCTTTGCTTTGCACCTCCGGGCCCAGGCCTTGACCCCTGCCTCCAGTCTGCATGCATACAGTTTGCATGTTCTCCCCATGCTTGGTGGGAGTTCTCTGGTTTCCTCCCACAGTCCAAAGACATGCAGATTTGGTTGATTGGCACTTGGAAATTGCCCATTGCATGTGCCCTGCAGGGGGTTGGCACCCTGCCCTGGCTGTCCCCCTGTCCTGTGCTTCCTGGAATTGGCTCTAGGCTTCCTGTGACCCTGAATTGGATAAGGCAATAAAGTGAATGGATGGATTTTTATGCATTTCTTTTGGACATGAGTGGATATATAGGTGTGTCGTACAGTTTTACCATCACCCTTTTAATTATCACTGAATTTCAGTAAAAGTTACTCAGTAAAAATAAAAATAAATTACAAATAAAGCTTTGAAGCTCTCAGTGGAAATATCTGGCCTTCCAGTAGCTAAATAAAATCAGTTCCGTCAATATGGAGAATAAGGTTTTCTTAAATAACATTGTGTGTGTAGCAGTAAAGCCAAGGTCACAGTGAACTTAGAGAGAGGTTTGTGCGAATTCCCATTTCCTCATCATTACGCTCACCATCCGCTCATCACCGACCTCTCTACTAATACCAGATAACAGCCTTCATTTAATGTAGCTTGCCAGCAGTTTAAATGAGCTTTACAGAGGCCTAGGATCATCAAAGCTTGCGTGCTTGTTGAAATCAATGTGGCCACTTACAGTCACTGCTTGACATGTTGGAAACTCATAAATGACGATGAGGAGAATCGCGAGCACAAATCAAACCGGGAGAAGATGCGGAGCCTGGTGGACCCATGCAAGATTGACCTTTGCTAGACTTTCTGCTGTTTTGTGCTCCTTCTTAACTAAAGCGGAGTTACACTTCAGTCAACACTGACAGCTGTGGTAAGAAGAAGCTGAGAGCAAAACTGATTTCAAGTTGTGCATTTTGCTACCAGAAATAGTTTCTGAATGATAAGTGCCTTGTAGATATTCACCCATGTAACTTAGTTGTGTGGGATAAACTCGTTAGATATGCAGAGACACCTTCAGAGTCCAGTGTGTGCTGATGATGCTAAGATAATAGCTATTTTAATAATAAGGTATATAATAGAAAGATATTTACAAATTCAGGATTTCAAATACGAGAAATTGTTTCCAATTCTGTTTTTACGTTTTGATGAACACTAAAGCAGCCTTTTGATATGGTTGAACATGATAATGTGTAGGCTACTAATACTAAAATATTTTGTGAATACATTGTCAGTAGTCTGTGCTGCAGAGGCTGTGTTACATGCCAGCTTCTTATTTATGAAATGTTGAACATAAAAAATTTATTATCAATCATTTCTGCTTTTAAACTTTTATTTAATGACATTATCCCAGGAGTAAGTTCACAAGTTCATATAGATAGCTACTCAACCTTTAGGATAGATTTGCTTTGGAGCTCATGTTTAGATTTCTTTTTTCACATTTTTTATACTATATTTTGCCCGGAAGTGTTTTTATTTTCCGTCATTTGTTTTCAAAAAAAAAAAAAAAAACACTTTGGTCTGCATGTAAGTGATGTAAATTAATAACCTATTACATAAGCAAAGCTTAAATAAATTCTGGTGTAGCTGTGCTGAAACCCTAAAACTAAAATGTTGTTTCTCTAAGATAATACTTCAACACTTCAAACATGCAATGCAACAGAGACAGAGAAAGCAAAGATCTGTATTCCCAAAGGTATGATGAAGGTAGGATTAACATTGTGCAAATGGGATTAATTAGTTATGAGAAAGAGAAGGGGAAAAAAACAGTCTTTGTTGCATGTAATTATTTTAGAATTACTGTAGTTTGAAAAAAAATATATATATGGACATAAGAATTAAATCATTAATTAAATAAATCATACCACGTCTGTTTAAAAGAGATTTCAGGTCATATTAAATATTAAATTTTGGCTTTCTTTTATTATTCACATTTGGGATTCAGCACTGAGAAGAGCCTTTTGTCATCTTCAAGGTATTTGTAACCATGAAAAAAGTTGCAATAAGGGAAACAAGCTTGTACCCCTGAACTGGAAAGTATGAACAGTGCATGAAAGTCACCTTTACCTTGTAGATGTAATCCACCGTATCAAACGGTATACAAGAGATTAATAATGAAAATCATATTCTCCAAATGTACTTTAGTCTCTAATTTGATTACATGGATTAAGCAGGATATCTGGAAGGCAAAATGTGAAAAGCGTTTTCTGAATTAGGAAGGTGTTGAAGCTTTGTGAGAGGGGAAAAAATAGCAAAAGAAAATGGAAATTACAAGGATTTAATTAAAATGCATGGCACTCATTCACGATTATGCGAAAAAGACACACATTATCCAGAAAATAGAAGACTGAAAATATGAAACCTGCACGTAAAGTATCTAGTATAGACATCTCACTCAAAGTCATTCTGAAGGAGGACTGGCTAGGAAACACTCAATATAAAGGCTGTCCCAGATTCACAGAAAGATATGCTGGCATTTTATCATTCTCCAATCTTTATAAGTGTAACAAATAGAAATCACGTTTTAATGGCATGCTGTTTCTATGTTGTATTTTGGCACTCTAACGTGAAAAAAATTTGTAATCAGATTTTCATTATCAGCATTAACAGAGACAGTAAAGTCATTAGTGAAATTAATAAAGATATATTTGTTTATTGTTTATTCACAGTTTACAAAATATTACACCTTTGTTGAGTTTTATCCGTTTATAACTTCTTACTATAAAAACTATGCCTTGCACATTTTTGATATAGCTTATGCATTCTGCTTAGATATTTAAAGGTTATTAGGTTATTCTGATGTATAGGATGTTTCTTATAATCAGAAAGATGTAAATACAATTTGACATTTTCCAGATATTACAGACACACAAAAGGGTGAGTTTTCTTGATTGCATAAATCATCTATCACAAGTTAATTACAGCCAGCTCCATTTTAATTATTGATCTTCAATGTTAAAAGCAGTACCCTGAGATCAGTCCTCACACGTATTACATACTAAGGTGGACCACCAAAGACATACACAGCAACAGCAGAAATACAAAGAAAAAATTCAATGCAATACTCTTCCTTCACCATTTTTTTCTGACATTGATAATAAGGATAGGTTTGTGTTCAGTTAATGTAAGCATGTACTATCAGAGCCTGGCTGAATGTTTTTTTTTTTTTTTTAACTCCACAGAAAAAAGAGAAACTGTGTAATAAAAGATGTGTGAAAATGTAGTGACCGTGTGTGCAGTCTGAACAGAATTTTCATGTTACAGAGCACAAAGGCGACACAGTGGGTAAGATACAGACTTAAAAAAAAAAGAGAAAGGAAAAAACCACTGATACTTTGAAAATGACAAAAGGCAATGATTAATACGTAATAGTGTGATAACCCTTAGGTGTGATTGACCCTTTATGATAGTTCTCTGTAGAGCAGTACTAAAAAATTCTAAGGTATGAAAGTGTGCCCCTCTGACATTATCCATCTACAGCCTACAATAGATCTGTTGCAATGCTTTTCTCTACGGCAGTACAGGTAATGTCGTGTGAGTCATATTTTATTCTGTTTTGCTCCAACAATCTAGATTTTTTTGCTTTGATAAGCAATACTGTTGAAATGTCAGCAATTTAACAACCATGTCTTTTCCCCTGCTCTCAGCAGTTTTATCGGTTTTGCTTAAGGGTTACATATAAGTGCGGGAACTCGTGTAAGTCGTGTTAGTCAAAACATTATTGAACCATTGTTTAATGTCATCGGTTATGATCCTGATATTCATTGATGCTTTGCTAAAATTTGTTACACTTTGTGCTGTTTTTCCTGGCTTTTATGTTGTAAACATGTGGCTCCAGCCTGATGAATACAGTAAATACACACTCAGTGTATACAGAAGGCCTCCTTATGGGCAGTAAGGTTAAACACGTACTGTCTAGATGACCCAAAGTTACCCTTGGTTTGAACCTTTGTAAAAGAAAGCGTCCTGAGTCTGGGTGCACTGGAGCTGTATGTTGTCCAGGTCGCAACCTGTCGTAGACCTGGTGCTATCACCGATAGGATTTGGATTACTGCAGCCCTACAGCAACATGATACATGGACACTAAATGGCAAAACAGAAATGGATACAGCACAACAAGGCAAGATAAAAGGAGCCGTGAATCCCAACATATTTTCAAGTTAGCAAATTAGGCAAGATATGAAGCTGACAGTAAATGTGCAAACCTTTGATAAGTAATTGTTCTCCTGGTGCAAGCTGACGGAGTGTCGATAAGACCCCATGAAGCCATGAACAGTTTTTTTGGGACTTTGTAAATTTTCATTTTTCAAAAAATAATAATAATAATAAAAGAAATATTCTCCCATGTTCAGGCGAACATTGACATTATTATAATTTTTTTTTTCCATAAGTTTCAGGTTTTGTGCAAAAAGGAGGATGGGGTAGAAGTAAAAATCTGCAATTTGTAATTAGAAGTTAATTAATTGTGATGTGATGAATGTGTACAACAAAATAATTATCCTTCAGTATGAAAACGGACAGGCACAGACAAATCAGCATGTTCCCTTTATGATAATTTGGCACATGGAAATGAACATGATCAATGCATGAACCGAGAAAAATAATAGTCGCGTCTCTTTTCTGCTCTCTGAAATAATACAAATCATGTGACACTACATAAAGTTCAAATGACAGTGTCTCATTTTAATATTTTTACGTTTGCGTAAAGTATTGTTTTTGGATGAAATAAACACAGATATATTTTGTTACATCAGAAACCTAAGAAATTCACAACTAGGACACTGCATCAGTTAAAAGAACTAGCTTTATTTACATAGCCTCAGACAGATCTGTCAGTAGCCATTAATCTTTTTGACTGAATATCACAATCCATTGGGGACATTCACCAAAAAAAAAAAAACATACATATCTTCTAATAATGTCTACCACAGTCTTCAGGCTTCATATGTTCTTCTCTATTTTTATTTTATCTATATTATACTAAAATATAACAAAAATATTAGTTGGAGCTTTTGATTAAACCTTCAAAGTCATGCAATATTAAAATTCTTCTTTGTTTCGTTCGTCTCCCGATATCGATTCATATACGTACAACGCCTATATGTACACAGTTGTATTACTGATGCTGCATTAATACCTTCCGTGCTCATATAGGAAATAGTGTAGAATGGTCACACTTGTACTTGGGCGATCAGACCTTTGCTCATTTCGCTGTAGGGGACACGGTGTGCCTGACACAACCTCAGATTCAGGGTGACAAGCTCTGACCGAGGAAAAACAATAGCAGCAGCCGAAAGGAAGCCCCAATCTGACAAACATTTAAATTCTACCGCACGGTTACAGGGGATAAGTTGAGTGCAGCTGGGACTGCGACTGGGCCGTCCATAGCAGAACCAGGGTGATGCCTAATCCTAGCAGACAGCAGCTCCACATATCAACACTCACTTGAAGATTTTAGTAATTGATAAAAGGTAACATGAGTAAATATAGACTTCGGACTTACTATGGGCATTTCATAAGAAACTCAACTTTTAAAGTAAAAAGTAAAATGTCTGTATATTTAGATAGGGGCATTTGTGTATTGTGGCATGGTTTAAACTTGTGTATGCTAATATATTTTTTTTTGATGGAGAATGTAGTTTTTACAACAGCAGACACTTAAGTGTTTAACATGTGCTTTTGCTGGACACAGATATGCAGATAAACAGTATGAGGTACCACTGGTGAATATATCTCTTCTGTTGCTAACGGATGCCACATCTTTTGGGACACAGATGCAGACAGTGGAGAGAAGTGCATTCACTTGTGCCATATGTAACTTTTTGATGGTGATGGCTTTTCTGTTGCTTATTTTACTGGGTGAAGGGTTGCAATTATACTGTCATACAGTGGGTCTGCACCTAGATCTTCAGCATCTAAACAACCTCTTTTTCCTGTTTGTTGATCCACTAGTAACAGAGAGGTTGCCAGGCGAGGGGAAGAGATTTAGTTGCAAGGCAAAATAAAACCAGGAGTACTAAGGTCCAAGTGAAGAAAACAGGATACTATAAGAATAGCGGCTGCAGCACAAGGACTTCATTTATTGAAGTGTTCAACATGGCTGAGGAAAGAGTGGTAATCACTGGCAACTTAAATAATGTTGTTCAGAAATTGCAGCTGTGGCTTCTAAGCGAATAATGCTGCTAAAGGAGGCATTCTTGTTGCCATGACCACAGACCAGCAGCTCCGCAAGAGCATTGTAACGTATACTTCAAGTTAACATACAGTATAACAAGTTGTCTAGTCTCTGGTGTAGAAAATGAAGTACTTTAATTATAATAAATATAAATAAATATATACAGAATAAAATCTTTATTTCTTACCGTTTTTGTAAGTATGCATGTACAATTACTTAATTTCATTAATTAATTTTTGCAATCTGGGAGACAGATTTTTTCAACCTCAGTCAACCTCAACCTATATATCTATCTTTGCAGTTTATCTGAAACCTTCACTCTTGCACAGCCATTAACAATGGAATGAGAGGTAAGCTAGAGGCCACATGAAAAACCTAGGTGGACAATGTGGTGCATGTGATGGTATGAAATATTTCAGCAACAAATTCAGAGAAGGTGTTGCAAAGAACAGCACTCGTTAGCAAAAGTTCAACATCATACAAGTGGTAAAAATGCAGAAAGCAGTGCTGACCTAACTGTAAATAATTTCTGATTTTATTTTTTATTTGTTTTGTTTGGGTACTACAGACAAAAGATACAATAACATGAATGGGTATTTTCAGGGAAAATAAACATTTTTAACATTCGGTTCTGTATGCAGGTTCGCATAATAATATCTTTATTCTTGGTGATAACAAATGTTAGCATAAGGCATAAAAACTCATGGTTGCTGAATCACTTATTGTTTTTTAAATATTGCTTGCTAAATCAGCCTGTATTTTTTCCCTGCACACACCAGCCTCTAAAAGACAACAGACTTGTTTATTTGTTGCAAGTGAGGATCTATAAGTATCCAGCTGTCAGATCGTTAATGGGTGGGAGGCTGTGCATGCCAAGGTTACTGCTGCCATTGTGATGTGATTTCTTTACAAGTCTCTGTCCTCTGTGTTTCCTCTACAGTAGTTTTAAACCAACAGTTTCAAAACATGAAAAAGCACTGCAAAATTAGCATTTAACTCATTTGGTTGGTTAATCATATTAATGCCTATAAGATGTAAGTATAGATGAAGTAATCAGGCAAAAACATGAAACTTTTACTGTATTATTAATAAAATTATATAAAATTTTATAAAAAAATGTATAAAATAATAATGGTGGCACAGTGGCGTGGTGGTCAGCACTGTTGCCTTGCTTCTTTGGGCCTGGGGTTTGATTCCCGCCTCCGGTCTGTGTGTGTGGAGTTTGCATGTTCTCCCTGTGCTTGGTGGGTTTTCTCCAGGTGCTTTGGTTTCCTCCCATGATCGAAAGACATGCAGGTTAGGTTGATTGGCATGTCCAAATTGCTTGTTGTGTGTATGTGCCCTGTGGTGAATTTGGTGCCCTGCCCTGAGTGTCCCCTGTCCTATGTGCTCTGGGATGGGCTCCAGGCTTCCCCGCGATTACTGGTTACTGAGGTGTGACCCTCACCAGGAGTGAGTGGTTAAGAAAATGAATGATTAATATATTTGTGTTTTTATTCTTATTTATTTAGTTATACTGAAAAGCAATTTAATAGATGGGCCTTTGAATTGCATATATATATATGAAGTCTTCATTATGAATGAGGTTTTAACCCTGACTGCTTTCTGCTGTGTATACTATTTTCTCTATACTTCACTATGATTGCTGCCTCTTCACACTCATAATTTAATAACACATAATGAAAAAACAAAAATAGTAACTCTTGATAAATAGTCAAGATAACATATGTTTTCAAAACATTAGAAAAAAAGTGTTTTATGACAGTATATATGCAAATTATGGCTTTATTCCTGACAATTTCCTGTTGCTATTTTTATAATGTAATAACTAAAGTACGATGTAATATGACACACAGCTCTAAAACACTTCAAGAATTAGTTGCTTTTTATGTAATTTTCTTTTTTTAAGTTACATAATGTGTAGTTGTTACATTATGTATAGTTATTACATTCTGAGCAGTTATTACATTGTGAGTTTTAGCTCATAATATTTTGGGATTATTTGAGTAGGGTCACAGATTAACAAGTGACACCAAATTTTGTAGAATGTGTTCAGTTATGTTACAAAATGTTTTCTTTCTGATCGTTCAAGGCTGTCAGGAAGATTTCCTCACACACACAAAGACATTTATTCAACTTGCTTGGCAAGAAACATCATTTCAGCATTGCTGCAGCCATTTCTTTTCTTCTCAGTCTTTGTGTATTTTGCCTGGGATGTGGTCCAGACATAAAACGTTACTGTCCTCCATTCTCTAATGGCCATATTGCATCACAGAACATGGCATTGAAATCCCTTTGCAGGACTGGTGGAAGGTTTCGAAGCAGGTAAAGCATCAGAAAAATAGTGGGGTCTAGTGTGAAAGAGGAAGGCTCTGTGTTTTCATCCATAAATAGGAATGTTCCAAACCATATAGTGTCGATGGTTGAAAATCATTTGCTTCAGTAAAACTTTTTTTTTTTTGCCTACTTTGACTGGGGATATTTTTCTGGGACCATGATTTTACTCTGATGTTAGGTTAGCTATGGGTTACTTGATTTCTGGGGCATTTTTTATCTAACAGGCCATGGCACTTGTTATTATTGGGAAGTGCTCTTTGTAGTAGAACTCGTTTTAAGAGATGATGCTGACGTGTTATTTAGAGGCAGTGGCCTCTACAGGGTGTTAGGCTGGGCACAAGGGTATGGAGATCTGGGTTCCCAGGTATCACAATTCTCTTATGTAGTGGAGCATGACATCTGTGATGAGCCGTGTTCAGGAAACAAAGCGTAGGGCCTGGACTGAAATAACACAAAGGTCGCTGCATAGTTTTATCTGGCTTGATGTACATTGGTACGAAGTAAATTATATAAACTTTTGCAGATTAAAAAAAGTATGGCAAAAGGACTATAATGTACTTCAAGACTTCTTATCAGTTTGGGCCACTGAACAGTTATATGGTGTTGCCACAAGGAATGTAGTAGTAGCAGCTTGTTAATGCTAAACTATCCATCTGTCCATGCATGCATCCATCCATCCATCCATCCATTATCTATACTTCTTATTCAATTTAGGGTCACGGGAAACCTGTAGCCCATCCCAGGAGGTACAGGGTGCAGGGCAGGGAACACCCTGGGTGGGACGCCATCCCACCACAGGGATCCTAAACTATTTACCCAATAATTACTTTCCCCAAGCAACTTTAAGTTCCTATTTTCTTAAAATTTATATGACAAGTGAGTATCTTTCTATCTTCATCATCAAGGAAGCAGTCAACACAATCATGCAGTACACTGTTCTCTAGTCCACCTTATGAAGTATCTTTGCTGGCTCAGCTGAAAGCTGATAATCAACACTCACACAAACTCAGGCAAGCATTGTCTCATTTGAACACTTGAATCTTGCCCAGGATCATTTATAGAGCAGGATGAGAAAACCTTTCATCAGGCACTGTCAGAAAAGGGGATGTCGGCACCCATACAGGACCATAAGTGGCCTCCAGCTGCCGTTTGGACCATGTGACTCTTCCCTGTACAGCAGCAGGTAACTAATCTTTAAGTGCTTCCTAGAGAGCACCTTCCACATCACACTGGTTTACTACATTATTGTCAGTTGTCATTTATTTATATATATATTTATTGTGGCAGATTTTCTCAAGCCCTCTCAAGTGTTTAGGAATTGCTTATGGAGAGCATTCATCAAGTCTTTCCAAAGAGGTACCCTAGGATCTCAGCAGAGCGTCTGACAGGACTACTCCAGCACACTTACAGCCTTATCCATATGCTTGTAAACCACTTCACGACAGCATATTCCTTTCACAGAATTGTGCTCTTTAGCATGTATTTCACTGACAAATATGCAAGCCGTCATAGAGAATGCAATTAACTTTCACCAAAGTTGCACTGTAATTTTATAAACATATCAAACTCTGAAATCATACACATTTAATAAAATAAAATTCAATATTCAATAAAAATGTTAATTGTGATATAACAGGGTTTCCAAACTTTAATATTAGCACTGTATTTTTTCCGTTTTTACAGTTACAAAAACATTCCTTTTGCAAGTTATTCAAAAACTGCAGTAATTATTATGTGTGGACAGTGCAGTGTTACCCATTCAAAAGTCTGACCAAAAATGTTTGCTGCTTGCAAAGATGAGGCAAATTAAGCACACTATCTCTCTAATCCTCACTTTTAAATGCATATTACATAACTCAATCTATCAAAAACCACATGTTGAATTTTATTGGGCAAAGTAAAACATTTTAATTAAATTTTCAATTTAATTTTCCCAACATGACTGATGTTTGAAAATTCGTTGCAGTGTCCCAAACACTGCCATGACAAATCAGTATGGTAATCTTGTATTATTTTTATTATTAATGAACATGTTTGTTTGTTACGGTTTTATGTCATCGCCATTAATATTTTGTTTTTACTGTGGTATTTTAGGTTAAGCAATGAAGAAAAAAAAAAACTTTTGCCAGAATCATGTTTACTAATTTGCTAATCTGTTAAAGATTACATACATACAGCATTACATAGTGTATGAAAAAAATACTGTAATTATTACTGATAAACATTTAGTAGTTGAGCGATCTTTTTGAAGTATATCTTCAATAACTTTCAAACCTTTATTTGCATGCACATGTTGTTAAATGTGTATCACAGGTAAACAGAAAACAGTAATGCTATGCGTATCTTCAGCACGTGAACCTCTAAGGAGCATCAGCAACGAGTTTTTTTTATTATTAATATAATGCAATGTGATTTTTATGGCCCCCCCACTGACCACGTTATACAAATGTTTAAGTCTACATGCATTTTCATATTTTTAACAAATACAGTGTTCGTAGAACCACAGCAGGATACTTTATTTTTAAATTGTACCTACTCCACATTCTGATTTTTAAAATTATTAAAATTCTTAAAATCATTTACGTAATTTTTTCTGCACTTTATAGAATATGTTGTGATCATTAATTTTTTTCTTTTTTTGTGGTTTGCAAGGGTGTGGTTTTTCCCTCAGATGTGGGGGACCATCTGTATAACTTCACTATAATAATATATAGTAAACAATTTATATAACTGGAGGGAGGGTGTCCTCCCTGCCCTCTACTATTCCAAACTGGTGGTTTGCTGTAGTGCTTAGATGGGTAGTGTTGTCACCGCAAACCTACATCCTGATAGGCTTCAAACTTATACAGTTTTCACTTCCTGTCTACATGCAAGAGGGTTTCAAGAGATAATCAAGTATGTGAGCACCCTTCGTTGGGTTGATGTCCAATCAAAGGTGTACCTATCTTTGTATCCTGCGTTGCTCAAAATAGTCTCCGAGCCTGACTGAACCCTTACCCAAATTAGCATTTTGAAAACAATAAGGAAGCATTTCTGAATGCTTCAGTCCACAGTTCTTGTCTCTGACACTCCCAAGGCTTAACATATTTTATATGTTAAGGGATCTGTACTGTTGCAGCATTGTGGTAATGCTGTGGAAGTTAATAAATGAATGATAAGCATGTTAAAGAAACAATGTACACACTCACACTGATAATATATTCCACTCCATCCCTGCCAATCTATAATCATTAACATGTGGTCTGTCTTTCTTTATTGAACTCCTTTGGCCACATGCGGCCCACTCATCCTACTTAACTCCCTTTCTGCCTACTCAGCAATACAGACATGAGCATGAAGAGGCTCTTGTTAAAATCCATGCCTCAGAATGGTTTCTTGTAGCGCATCACCACTGATTCCGGAGCAGAAAGAGCTGTTCAACATGTGACTAATGAATGCCGTTAAAACTGAATGCAGAGCTAATCAGTCTATTCTGACAGGCCTAAACAGATTTAAATCACGCTCATATTATATGCATGTTTTACATTTATCCTGTCAAATAAATATTGATTAAGATAGAATAAAGTATTCAAAAATAAATTGGAAAAAAAAATTTGATTAGGCCAAGAGAGAGAGAAAAAAAACTAATTAAAAATATTACTGACCTTGCAGTTATCTAAAACTTGGGTCACAAAATTTCTGAGTTGCATTTTTGGATGAATTAATTATTATATTGATTTAAGTTGGATTTAACTTTGAACTGCTTCCATTACTTCAATTTAAAATGTATGTTTTGTGTCACCTTGAACTCTGGCTTAAAGAATTTGGAAAACTGAACCTTTACAAGCTTTCTTCTTCTTCTTCTTAATTGTTATTATTATTATTATTATTATTATTATTATCATTATTATTATTATTACTATTACTTTATGTCATGTTTTATTGCATTTTCAAAAAGAAAAGTTCAACATGGTTTACAAACGCTATTGTGTAAAGAACAATTAAACACTTGTCATATACCTTATGTAGCAAATAAATTGCTGCCTAATTAGTTTCATCAGCTTGAAGGCAAAAAAA
>JABJVR010003485.1:0-15861 GCA_025773905.1 Chitala chitala
CGGTTGGACCACAGGAAACAGTTAAGAACAGAGGAACCGGGGGGAAAAAAGGCATCAGAGATGAACAGAGGAACCGGGGGGAACACAGGCTTCAGAGAAGAACAGAGGAACCGGGGGGAACACAGGCATCAGAAAAGAACAGAGGAACCAGGGGGAACACAGGCATCAGAGAAGAACAGAGGAACCACACATTGAGCAGGATGTAGATTCCCAACATACCAGCCTCTACAAAAACAATGAAACATGAATAGGCTTAGTGAGAGAAAAATTAAACAAATTTGCCTTCATGTTTTACAGTCATATTTTTGCTTTACATATTTACACATTTGGCTACGTATTCAAGTTGTTTATCTTTTATTTTTGGTTTCCAAACAGATGATAAATACATTATAATAATGGGGTGAATATCATTCAGATAAACAGTTATTCATGTGGCAACTTTATATGGCACTTATTTTAAAATAATTTGATATTTTTTACAAACTGGTGCTCGGTTTCGTACAGGCGATATTCGATTCATGTTTACTATTAGGTTATTTCAGACGGTGAAATTGCAACAATCACTTTTGCAGTTTTATGCTCTTTTGTGGTCTGATCTGCGCTTACTGCTGCAATGACCTCCCGTTTTTTATTCTCGTTTGCGGTGTGATCTTTTCTAGAACCCCACCTCAGCACATTTCGCACACATACATTCTATTATTTATCATTAACACTCTGTGACTGCCAGTTCTGCCAAGTATTATGCCTTCACAAATAAATAAAACTAGCTGTTTGAATCATATAAAGGTTAAACTGATGTTTCTTGTTTTTATGATATGCACACATGTAAGATACATGCACATTGTTTATAGGCATATGTGACATGATGTGTTCATCACCAAGGAAGTCGCAGAGAAGTAGGGCAAGAACATATGCCTCCAAGTTGATCTGAGGTTAGAGCTCTTTCCAACAGCCGACATCAAACCACCAGAGGCTTCCCTGACACTGCAGTAATTAATGATTCAACTGAGATGCTCATTTCCTAAGTAAGCACACACATTTCAAGACCTGCATGGAGGCTGGAGGATTAATGCTCCCACACAGAGCACTGGCAGCTGAGCACTCGGTCAGCTTCTTTCTTAACCTGTCAGTTGTCGCTCAGTTCAGGAAAACCTCGGCTGTCAGTCAGCTCAGGGCGGCTGTCGGGCCGATTTTTGTACTGCCTCTGCATGCGAAGAGGGGAGTGAAACAAGACACAGGGTAAGAAAGCAACCACCGGCTGTCTGCTCAGAAAGCACAAACGCTCACACAAGGGATAAAGGTGGGAAACTCCCACACAGTGAAAGAATTACACTAACAACAAGCTTAAATGTAAACAGTAACTGGGTGATATGTACAACTGGAACATATGCAAGCTTGAGAAATCCCCTACATTAAAGAGCGAGACTTGTAAGGACCAATAAAGAGTGCATGAGTGTGAGAGAAACACCAACAGGCCAAACGCAAGCACCCCCACACAAGGTATATACCCACACATGAGGCAAATTTGAATTCATGAGTGAAGAACACCCTTGTGTCAGAGAGACATCCACACATGAGAAACAGTAGAACGTGAGGAACATGACTACACGCAACAGAGAAACTTATTCACAAAGGAGGGAACCACCTACAAACAGAGTGATGTCACAACACCCTGAGATCACAACAGAGAATGGCCCAAAATAAATGAACTCTCATTGGCTTTCAGCAGCATAACTCAGGAATCTTACAGCCTGTGAGGTCGTCTCCTTGACTTCTGTCTGTGATTTGAATCAGTCGTACACTGAGTACAGAACACAACCAAGGCAGCTGCAGAGAGCCGCCACTGCTCTCCATATCTCTGCATACTCCATCCATCCAGAGCTCACCTGAGAGCCTGTGCCTGCCTTACTGCACAGCCTGGAATGAACTCTAGTCACCCCTCTCATTAATACTACACACACCCAACCTTCTGCCCTGGCCGTCGACAGCCGGACGTGTGACAGCACGCTTTAGCGAGCTGTCATCCCCTTGGAGTGTCCTCGACGGTGTGATTCTAATGGAGAGCTTGGTAAATCATACAGCCCTTAAAGAGAACCTGGGTCATTCTCGAGGAAGCAAACAGGCACCAGAAACTCCAGGGCCGTGCATTTCAGCCCAGAGAGGTGAGCATTTGTCAAACTAAATCCACACATCAGAAAAAAAATCCTGTCTGAACAGCGTGCAGCAGCATGGGGCTGGAAATTACAGATTTCATTATTTTCCATGAGGACCAGTGCTGAGGCGGAAGGCGGGCCTGACAGCGTCCGCATTGTCATCACAGGGCTGTGAGGAGATCAAACACAGCAATGAAAAACAAAAGCAGGGGCTGCCGGAAACCGGCACTCACAGGTTCTTACAGCTTGGATAACCTTGACACTTGGCTTACCTGTTCCTGCATTGCAAATTACAGTTTCACCCAACAGTTGAATACTTTACTGTGCAGCTCAGAGTAAGTCAATTGCTAAAGAGGGTATGCCTGTGGGCTTGAAGTCCACAAAATCAAGCATTATAAAGACTGGACAAATAAATGCCCACAAAACATGCCTATATAATATACAGAGAAATATTACTATAATATAGAATATACAGTGGAACCTTGGATTGCGAGCATAATTCGTTCTGTGACGGTGTTCTTAAACCAAAACGCTCGTATATCAAATCGAAAGTTCCCATTACAAATAATGTAAAATTGGATGATCCGTTCTACACGTCCAAAAATGTTCATATAAAAATCGTTTTTAATGGTATTTTTTGTACAAGTTATTGTCCCTAATGTCGCAAACAAATAACAATGATTAATACATGGTATTAATGTAAAAAATAAAACACGTTAACCTGCACTTTACCTTTGAAAAGAGTCGTGGCTGGCTTGAAGGAGACAAAAGGAAGGAGAGGAGGAGGGTTATTGCTTGGAAGGAGAATCTCCTTTCATGAGAACATTTGGAATCTCAGGAGTTCTTTCTCTTTAACGACTTTCGTTAACACTACTGGTTTCACGTAATTTACGCTTTTTGGATTCACTGTCCTCTTTTGACTCACTGGAATGTCTTTCCTTTCGTTCGTATTTAACATGAACCTCTCCAATCCCAGCAAACACAAAACGTTCAAATAACGTTAAACAGAATCGTCGTTCGCGCTGCTACAGCCTTATTCAGGTGGTGCTTTTCTACAAAATGTTGTACTGCTTCCCACATTTTGCACACCTCCCTAATCTCATTTGAAGTATGATATGGTATAAAAAACATATCATACTTGATATGAAAATGCTCATCTTGCAAGACATCACTCATTAACCAAGTTCCAAGGTTCCACTGTATATAGAAATGTCCATAAGAAAGGTAAATGGCTAAAATCATTAAATGCCGTTTTTATCAGGCTCATCCTTTGAAAGTGACATAAAATTGAGTTGCCTGGTGGATCAATGGGTAGAACATCAGGCTGGGCTGTGGAAGTCTTGTGGTTTGAGTCCCAGGTGTGTCCTTGAGCAAAACACTTGGTGCTACCTCCCTGGGCAGTACATGTGGTTGCCAGCCCACTGCTCCCCTCAGGGGGTGGGTTAAACGCAGAGAAGTAATTTCTCTCTGGGATTAATGAAATACTGTTAAATTAAAGATTCCCTCCATTGGTACTTTTTACAAAAAGATAAATATCAAGAATATGCCTCTGGTGTGTTGTGTAGCTGTTAAGCTCTGTGTTAGAACAGTTAAAATATAATTTCCAGACACCCAACTGTGATAATAATGTATAACGATCCTATTAACTTGAATTAGCAGCTCTTGATCGGTGCCTGTAGAGCGCCTGATATTGATCACTATGGAGTCGCATGACTTGCATTTATTTTTCACTTTAGAAATGTAATTCAGTGTGACTGTGATGGACGAGGCCTTTTTATGAATTACTGCATCACTTGTTTACAAATGAACTGTTCAATAGCTATTAAGACTGAAGCCAAACATTATTTATTATAGTTAAGAAAGATTTAGTTGGATATACCTGGGGTTTCTTTAGACGAGTATCTGGATGACATGGGGTTTGTTGTTCTGTAGACAATTTCCCTTGAAGATGACAAAGGCCAGTCATCAATAGCTGTCTCATTGATTTTCAACAGTGGGCAGAGTAACTTGGAGGCAGTAACGGTATAAAGGAGATTACTTTCACTTGTCAGTTATGACTATGCTCAGAACAATTTTCACTGTAACACAGAAGCTTTACACTCTGATTTCTGTCTTCTGAGAAATACAAATATCAGCTATAGTTCTGTCTACATTTTTATTGTCATGTATTCCTCAGGACAGCAGCTACTGTTCTGACTTTTCTTATCCTCACAAAGCATACAAATAATTGTAGTTTTTATAAGCCTAATGACAAAACTGAATATTATGCGTGGCAGATTGCACTATACTGTTAACTGTACATTACAGGAAATCGTCGGCAGCGCGTGTATGAGTTGTCATAACGGCCGCAAGGGGAGCAATCCCTTGAATCATGTTGAAGAGTTTCCGAGCTGGCTGGTCACGCGGCAATCCATTGGGCTGAATCTGCACGTGTCTTTGTCTCAAGAGACAGAGTGTTGTCCAGTTATTAAAACCGCTTAACCACTACAATTAAATATTGGAATGTATCAGTGATTGCAAATAAATTGCAGCCTCCACAGCACAACGCAAACTGTGACAGCCATTCAGCTTTAAAAGTTTGACCAGCGCAAAGCAGCAGTACGAAAATAACTCAAATCCGCATTGTCATTATCGCAGTATTATTTCACTAGCTTTCTTTGAACTTAATGAAAAGTGCCGTATTTCCAGAGTGCAGTCAAATATTACTTTGAGGTGTTCAGTCAGCATAGCTGGACAGAACTGTGTTAAGGGAATTCAAGATCTATCCAGCACGATCTCTGGAAATTTGTCACCACTCGATGTACATTCAGACACACAACCACACACGCACATACACGCGAGCGCGCGCCCGCGCGCGCACGCACTGGGAAAACTATGCTGCAGAAAACCTTACTGTATGTTTATCATTTATGTAGTACACTGTCCAAAGTATATCTAAACGTAACAGAGAAAATGTAAACGACAATATTAATTATTTTAAATCGTATGAAATCTGAGGATTTAGAAGACCATGTATGAAACTGGAAACAAATTGCGTCAACTAAAATCTTCGGACTAGCCATAAATTGTCGCCAACTTTTGACATGCTGGAAATCACTGGAAGCAGGTCGGACATAAACGTACTTGTCTCCACCCATATAACTTCACAACACCATATATGTTTCAGTTAAACATAACCAATTTTAATCTCTCCAGTTGATAATATTTACCAGTAAACCATTTACAGCTTTTGAAGTCAACCTATACACAGAATTTACATTTATGTAAAAACAATACTGAATGACAGTTCTAACCAGTACGCAATCCAAGTGAAACACAGCCACACGTTCTGAAATCATCGCAGTTGAACCACTGTTCATTGTTTTTTAGTCTGGAGCATATATAATTTTTTGTTAGTATTATTAATGGCACCTGGCATACATTCAGCAGCGTTACCTTACCTGCAAGAAACTGTGATCTCCACTTTCGTGGCAGGGATACTGCCAGTTACTGGGTCGAACTCGCAGACTGAAGCCATGTCCTCCGGTTTGTCCATAACGTCGCCCTCCATGAGCTCCCGGGACCTGGGGCAGCTTCGTGATTCGTACAGCTTGGCCCGGGTTGAGTCCCTGAGCAGGTTAACGAACTGCGCTGTTTTGATAAGGACCACGTTATAAAAATGGAAAAGATGCGTGCAGAGGAAGAGAGCGACAAGCCTGATAAGTGAAATTATTTTAACAACCCAAGTTATGTTCTGGATTTTGAATTCCACAAATCTGACACAGGTTATATAGTTCTACAACGGAACTATAACTCGTTATAAACAGGAGCGGATGGTCGCACGCTTTCTAAGCGCTTGGTACTTCATCATCTTCTTGCAAATAAAGCTATTTTCGGGCAGGGAACAGAGTAAAAGCTGCGAACTCCACCCCCGTTCTGAATTCTTTTACATGCCGGTCGCTTCTGTCCGTTATTGCAGCTGTCTGTGTTGATTATCTGTAGCCATTAATCAATTGCCTGAATACATTTCCGTCCCCAAACCTTATTTTTTGACGTGGATAAGGAGATCAACTTCGCGTCCATAGAACGTAAAAAATGTGGTATAATTCAGATTGTACATAAGTAATTATGTAGTATATAAATATTCTTATCCTGTATTTTCATAAATAAACATCAAAGTGTATTTCTGCCATAACAGTTAAAAATAAGAATGAAAAGAGAATTGATCTGTGCTGTTAACAAATACATTTGAAGAGAAAGGAGCGTCAAATGAAAATTTCTTGCGTATGAGCAATATGTACGCGTTAATGTTTATTTGGAACACGCGTAAACCCCTTATGTAATGAGTCTTTTCTTAATGAACACACTTCACTTGATCTGCCATAATGTCACTGCGTTTGAGCACAGCTTTTGTCCACGGGCGTAGTACAGTCATCTATTCAGCACCTCGCTGCTGGACAGCTGCTTTTGCCTTGCACCGGTCTGGCTTCTCGTGAGTGGTATTCTAGTACCTGCCACAAGAAGATTAAAAATGCAACAACTAACTGTTTATCTCTCCTTTGTTACTTTTGAAAATCGCCTTACCCCTAATACAACTGAAATGCATCGCGGTGTATAGGTTGCATCACTGAACCAGCTTTCAATAAAACTGTTGAAAAAAGTCTAAAATATAGATTAGAACACCGCCGTGCACTATGGCAAAAGCATACGTGTATTTTACACTTGGTCGTTGTTCTTGTAGCGTAGAACAAAGTACTACAATAGTTACAGTAAGACACACTGCATGTCTAACTCTTCTGCTGGCAAATATAAATCACCCTCAGTACGATCGTTACCTTAACAATGGCCATTGAACGGAATGAGGTACTCACGTATCTATGGTTTGTCAAAATACATATTAAAGTATGCATTTATTTAATAATGTGTACATAATTTAATTGATGCCCCAAATCAATATACTTCTTCAGGCGCTCATAGTAAATACGAACTATTTTGAATTATTTTATGCACGAAAAGAGCTGCTGTAATTGCTTTGCTTATCCTTCAATCTTCAATAACAGCCTAACCGAACGAATTACTGGAAGGCAAAATTATAAATTGTGAAACGAACGCACGACTTATTATTGCTCATGTGTGCTAGCAATTCAATTATACCTGGGTCCTCCATAACACAACAATGTATCCAAGCCTTTAACGTGCATACACGCCGTTCTCCTAACCACGGCCAGGGAACGGTTGTGAGGAAAATGGTCGATAGAGCGGTAATGTGTTAAAAAATATTCCATTTATTTATGCGAGTCGGTTTTACTGGCTGCGCAGCCCAAACAAATTCTTTGTTTTCTGGCACCGCTACAAAATAAACGAGTAACCTTTTATAAACGATTGCTGGTGTATTCTGAAGGGCTGGGTTGTCATCATGTAAAAAGCACAAACAAATAAATAAATAAATAAATAACGTGAGGAGCCAAACGCTAAATTACGTGATATAAAACAAATAACGCGCCTTTATTTCATGACCCGTTTATGGCTGTCTTGTTTAGTCATTCACAAGAGTTACAGGCGCACATCTCTATGTAACAGTGTCAGAACAACCACAGCAGAGACCTCCCTGGTGTCAGGACAATCGGATTAGTCCTGTAAGCAAAGGAGTTGGGTCTTTAGCTCAGCAGGCTCGTTCTCATGTTTGGTAACGCTGAGTGGGTTGTGAGGTCCTAGGTTTGAATCTGGGCAGAGCTGCTCCTGTTGCAATTATATGATCACAAACAGTCCCTTTCACACAAAGGACTGAGATTTTCCTTATCCTACTGAGTTAAGCCACAACAAGGTTATTTCTTAGAAGAAGTTTATAAGATGATTTTCAGCACCCCCTTTAAGTGTAGCACAGTGGCTCAGTGGGTGGAGCCGTTGGCCAGGGAATGGCTCTGGACTTCACGTCTGTGTATGGAATGAAAATGTTTCCCCTGTGCCTGTGTGAGTTTCCCCCCACAGCCTGAGAACATGCAGCTCAAGTGAACTGGGCTTCTAAACCACCCTACAGAGAGAGTGTGTGTACAAATATTTGATTTCTTGCTGAAGAGTTTAACATCAGGCTAATTCTTTGGATTTCAACTGACAACTTTATGAAGTAATTTTTTTAATACTCTGCCGCAGGCTGGTGTTGTTCCTACTGGCATGTCCTAAAACAAAGTAATAATATGTCATTGCTGAATATGAGATTCTGTAATAATTCTTCCCCATACTACTATTGTGTAGTACAATTTCAAATATTTTATTAACCAATCAGTGTTCATAATGTTTTACAACCTTTATAGTTACAGGCTTCTGTGGGAGAGATTTAGTTTTAAAAAATGTGTATCAGAAAACATATAAGCAATATGGAGACTTTGCATGAAAGATTAAAAGTAGACTAATTCTCTACTGTATGAGTGTTTCTTCTTCATATTTCCTATTTGAAATCTTATTTAAACCCTGTACTGATATTTCTTGCAGCACATCCCTGTACAGTCACATGACAATTTAAGAACAGATAGCCATCATTTTTGCAGGTTGTTGATTTTCTGTGTTTATGTATGTATGCTTTTTTCCACACCTAAAACATGTTGTAAGAGTTTATGTCATGTGACAGGACATGCCACTGCTGGGGATGTGTCCTGACAGCTAGGCCACTGCTGGGGATGTGTCATGTGATGGCTCATCCTTGACACATCCACGAGGAATCAAAGTTTAGGCAATTGTAACTTACTGCAGGTCTCCTATTATCATAGGTGTCTTTAGGGTGGGTCTTTTGTAGTGGCCTGGTGGCTCAATAGGTAGATATTTCTGATATTTCTTGCAGCACATCCCTGTACAGTCACATGACAATTTAAGAACAGATAGCCATCATTTTTGCAGGTTGTTGATTTTCTGTGTTTATGTATGTATGCTTTTTTCCACACCTAAAACATGTTGTAAGAGTTTATGTCATGTGACAGGACATGCCACTGCTGGGGATGTGTCCTGACAGCTAGGCCACTGCTGGGGATGTGTCATGTGATGGCTCATCCTTGACACATCCACGAGGAATCAAAGTTTAGGCAATTGTAACTTACTGCAGGTCTCCTATTATCATAGGTGTCTTTAGGGTGGGTCTTTTGTAGTGGCCTGGTGGCTCAATAGGTAGAGCACCAGGCAGGAATGTGGAAGTCTCCTAGTTTAAATCCCAGCCCAGCTGGCAGGTGTGTCCTTGAGCAAGACACTTAAATGCTAGCTCCCAGGGTTCTATGTGTTTCTGTCCCCTGTTTCCCCCAGAGGAAGGGTTAAATGCAGAGAAAAAAATTTTGTTGTAACATGCATATGTACTCCATGAAAATAAATTTCTATTCTACAACACACACACTAGAAGTTGTACTGGTGCTCAGTCTCTTGTTTTGTTTTGTGTAGCCTATTTTATTGTGGTTCCTGTAGTGTATGATATTAATTCAAGTTTCAGCATCTGGCCTTGCCAAATGCGGTCCTCATTTTCTGCCTGCTTCACCAATTTATATTTCCTCTTTGGTTTTCTTGTTATCCTCTGTTTAGTTACATTCTGTATTTATATGGGTTTCCAGTTTAATGTACCTCATTATTCATGTCAGCAAAATCCTGGTCACTGTCAACACTGAGATGCTGAATGGGAGAAAAGAAGAGAGACCCTAGACAGTAGACCATTAGGGCACACTTAGACAGCAGACCATTAGGGCACACTTAGACAGTAGACCATTAGGGCACACTTAGATTGGTACTTTTGTATACACAAGAGTAACAAACAGACAATGAACATGGTCTGGTACTGAACTGAATGTTCTGCTTGTCTGTTAGAGACACAAAATGTAAGCTGAACAGACTGCCTCAAGAAACTGTGCAGACAGAAGCATACTAAAAATGCAATTTAAAAATTAAATAAATGGTTATCACAATGCCACAGAGTGCTTTTTAATTGATTTTTTTAGACGCAAAAACTAGAAAATTCTTCTTTTGTATGGAGTCTGATAAAGCCACTCTTCTGGAATATGCCATGTTTTAAATGTACAAATCACAAGCTTCATTTGCAAATTACATGTGCCAGTTTAATGGTGGCTGGCATTTGGCAGCTGTGGTAAACAGAGGTGTATCCAGAACTTTCTCTGCGGGTGGGGTTCACCTGGGACACAGATTGAGAGCGAAAGGGTGGGGTGTGCCCATCCGTGAAAAAAAAAAATTGTTGAAGCAAATAATTACACTCAAATACACTCAATAACACATTTCAGTAAATATCCAACACTGAAACATTAAAATTCTGTGAAGACACAGAACTGTAACCATGTCTTTAAAATTTCTATTTAGTATTTAAGTACTTAACACAAATAATAAGATAATATCCTATTTAGTTACAGTTTACAATGTTGGGGAGGGGTATTACTAGGGGTGGCCTGGCAAAATCTGATAAGGGCTAGTAAAATCCCTGCCCCCCTCATATAATCACACAAAACAGCACCCCTCTGCACATACACATTATGGTATGTTAATATAATACTTACTTCCACAATGGAAGTGTGCCGATCTTATGTCTAGATTCACCAAGCAGTGCAGCCATAAAGCCATAAATGTAGTAGCATACATCTAATACAGAGAGAGAGACAGAGAGAGAGATAGAGAGAGACAAAAAGAGAGAGAGACAGAGAGAGAGACAGAGAGACAAAAAGAGAGAGACAAAAGAGAGAGAGACAAAAAGAGAGAAAGACAGAGAGACAAAAAGAGAGAGAGACAGAGAAAGAGAGAGAAAGACTGAATAGACTAAACAAATGAATTTAGAGGGCTGACACCATTCTGGGAGTGGTGCTGGATGCTCTACATGTTGTGGCTGACAGGAGGAAGTTGACCAAACTCCTCTCTATCCTGGACAATACCTCCCACCCACTCTGCAGTGTGTTGGCTGGACAGAGGAGCACGTTCAGCCAGAGATTGAACACTGCCAAGTGCTCCACAGAACGCCACAGAAGATTGTTTATTCCAGTGGCCGTTAAACATTACAACTCCTTTCCCAATTATAAGGGGGATTGATTCTGAAACTGGACTATATCTGGACAATCACTTTTTTCTATCACTATATATTTACATAATTTATGTTCCTATATATCTGTGGTGGGTTGGCGGCCCACCCTGGGTGTCCCCTGCCCTGCGCCCTATGTGCACTGGGATGGGCTCCAGGCTTCCCCGCGACCCTCGCCAGGACTAAGCAGTTAAGAAAATGAATGAATGAATGTTCTTATATATATTGTTGTGGGATATACGTGGCATATATATATATATAGGAACATAAATTATTATCGTATTACTGTATTTATTGTATGTATTGGTGTGGCTCTTTCTTCTCTTTCTTATAGAGTAGAGTGCAGCTGTAACAAGGCAGAGCAATTTCTCTCTGGGATTAATAAAGTTATTTGAATTTTGAATCTAAGCCTACTCCATCCTTCTGCAAGTGTTTCTACAGGTAATTTCCAGGTAACAGTACAATACAAACACCAAAGGAAGCCTAGGTACAAAAAAAAAGCAATGAGGAAGCAAATTATGTTTATTCCCATAAAAGCATGCACAGGTTTAAAACTGCGGGTCTTTAAGTCTTAGTTTAATAATCCATTCTTCTTTATGCAGTTCACAGATTGTGGAAGAGACATTTATAAGACCTGAATTACTGGTACAATTTCTAACTATTTATATACTCTTCATGTACTATTTCTGAAGTTAATTTATGTTGGAACTTAAGTATAACATTTTCTTTAGTAATATGTTTACTCCTAAACATTTACAGATATTGATATGATTGTTACAAAATGTAATGTACACCTTAGGAATTATGTAAAATGCATGCTTGCATTTTACATAATTCCTAAGGTGTACATTATGTAAAATGCATGCTTGCAGTTTTTAACTAGTGATGAGAAATGTAGCTTCATCCCCGTTGAAGAAGTGAAGGCATGAGCCCTGGTTACTTTCTGCCACCAAGTGTTAAATAAAAGCTGACGACATGATGGTTGCCTTTGTGTAAGACGGGCAGGGTGTGCTCTCTGAAACCTTATTTCTGTCAATGTGGGTGCCGCCTCGACACTGTGTGTGGTGCCGAACACAGCAGCAAATAAACAGAACAAACATCAGCATGTGAACTCCCCCAGGAATGAGAATTCATTTGTGTTTCTGCAATTTACTAAATAAGGTACAATAGATGCTAGACCACTTTGTTTCCAAATTCAGATCCTGTGAATAGAGAAAAAAAAAGGAACTTGTAGAATGTATGACCGTTGGTGTTAATTGTGTCAGGTGTACATATACCTTCCACCAGCACTAAAACTTCACACCAAACTCCAGAGTTGGACCTTGTCTAGTAGCAGAGAACTCATATTATGCAGTGAAACCTGTCAAATTAGACAACATGGCAAAGATTCTTCTCCGTTTGTGCAACTCAGCTAGTTAGTGGACTCCATGACAAGGGAACCAACCATCTCAAGACTGTGTGTCAACCAAAACCAGACTGAGGCAGCAGCATCCTTCACTTCTATTACATTTTAGCATGTTTTTTTTCCCAATGCAAAGATGTGAAAATGTAAATGCAAAACTGACCTGGCTCTTAGATTCAGATTCTTGAGTCTCTGTGCAAACCTCGTCAGCAAGAATTCAGTTAAGTCAATCTGCCAGCAATGATAGGCACAGTAAAGGGACCACAAAAGGAATGCAGAATGCCACAGAATGAGCAGGGCTGGCTGAAATGCTCTGCAGAAGAGAAGATAAAATAGAGTCACTTTTGATAGGGCACAGGGCACATGGCATAGGGCACGTGGCATAACACACAAACTAAGGGACAGTTTCAACAAAAATTTAGTTCCTATCACAGATCATTAAAAGATGCAAAACAATTGTTACAGTGTTTGGCTCAACAGAGCATAAAGTTTGCTAAATTCAAATTTTTTATTTATTCATTTCTCATACACATATCTTAGTAAAGATCACAGGTAACCTGGAGCCTATTCCATGTAATAGAGGGGGCAGGTCAGGTTACACCCACAATTTGCTGTAAACCCATGGCAGGGGAAGTTAAATGCAGTAATACTGAACCTTACAACTGCTTTTCAAGACCACAGTCAGATCTTTGCAAACTCTCATTTGACATCTGCAGGCTCAAGTATAAATACACAACAAAGCAAAGGCTGCCTTTAAAGTGTACTCAGTGCCAAAGGTTTACTGACAGAGGAATGAAAGGTGACATTAAGTGTGCACTATCGTAGACCCCGCCGGCGCCTGGGACGCAGATGTTGTTGAATGCTGGGACTACTTCAGTAGCATAGCCATTATAAATGAACGATTGGATTGAAGGGAGCTGCTGAGGTTAGAGCCCGCCCCTTGTCTTGTCCCCCAGATGGGCCCAGACACCTGTTTCATCTGTCAGCTCATGGGAGAAACACATTCTTCTGTCGTGTGACACAGACACCCGTTCTGTATGCCCATTAGAGGAGTCAATCACGACGGCGCCTTCAGCTCCAAAATGCGTAGTGGGCCTCCGTAGGGCGGTCCCCTTCCACTGTAGACTACCGATTATTAAAATCTGTCACTATGGATCTTCCCACCCACACCAGGGCTTCCACAATCTCACCATTTCCCTGTCGACAAAACAAATGGACCCTCATGGTATTACTCTTTATTTCATCTCTGATTTATGCAAAAGTGATCAATGCTTTACGGTAATATTTTATGTTAGCAATGGCTTGGAACCTGGCACACCAAGCACCATTAGTGAAAACAAAAGGCAGTAAAAAACCATGTACTATAGTACCAACAAAAAATAAAAGCCCACAAGTGATAACATCCCCATTACAGACAAACAACTGCATGTAACTGCAATGCACTTAACAGCTCCAGCATTTAATGTTGCCTAAAATTGCCAAGAATCTCCTGACTATAAATGTAATCTTTTCCAGGGCAGGTTTCTCCATCAGGCATAGTTTTAACCCTGGTGATTATCCCTATATTTTATGGTGATTATTACTGCAAAGCACCCCATTATGGTCTCTGAAAGGGGATCACAAGCTGTGGTCTTTCATGGTGTTTATTCCACTATTATGTGGATGCGGTAGTTCTATAGATCTTCTGCTGATGCAGTTTGGAGCAGCCCTTCTTCAATTATGGTAACACACAGGTTTCATTAAACAGGCTGTAGATCCTGGAGGCTCCGAGGCACATGACATCAGTGTAGAAACTGGTAGGCAATAAATCTGCAGCTGTTTGTTTTGTGAAGCAGCAGCAAACCCACACCGACCTACCAATATAACAAACAAAGCAGAATTCAATATAATGTGTCCTTTAACACTAAATCATCCACAGATACACACCTACATGTTTGGTGGCTTGTCTGACAACTAAACCAGGTTAAAACATAATCAGTTCATCATCCCTTCATTTTCAAACCACTCGTCCTTTTTCAGCCGCACAACAATGTAATTTACCAGCCATTACTCTGTAGTTATGATGCCTGGTATTAACGACTGCACAGCAATGAATTTAAAAAGTATGTTGACTGGTTCCTGTGTACTGTCCAGCAGGTTGTTACGTCTTCACTGGGGGGTACTGGAACTGCTGCACGTGGCGATTTAGAGGGGTCTTTGGAGCATTAACATGAATACACGCTACTGAAAATCCACCCCATTTCTGTCCAGGCACAACGTGCCCCAGAGATCGCTTGCTATTCCTGAAATTTCAGGAGGTGAAACTCTAAGAATGTAGACAGGCTCTTCCCTCACTGAAGAAGGACAAATGCAGAAACGCATGCAGGTCAAGTGCACAAAAGGCGCAGCTTTGGACTATTGATTATAAAATGATGTTGCTCTCCATATGATGTTAAAAACAAAACAAACTAAATAAGCTGTATCAGCTTTGGATGAATATGTAACATGCAGAAAACTACAGAGAAATGGAGTGCTATAGATAAAGATTTGTGTGTTGAGGGCATAAAACATTTTTGCCTGGCGACTTCAGGTTGTTCATTTACACCAAGATTTTCACCTCCTTTCATCAGTAATTGACTGACTGAGGCTTCAAAGGTCTCAAGGCCAAATATTAGGCAATCAGTGGGATACAAAAAGAGCACAGGAACATTCCGGTATCACAGCCCCTTCAATACTTCAAAGTTTATATTTTCATGTGTTAACATACAAGGCACTGAATATCCTCACAAGCAAACATGCTGTTTACTGAATATTTCAAATATCGCCCTCATTTCACCAAGAACAACTGGTGTGCTATTACAACAAAGTTAAAGTAACAGGTTACATATGTAAATAGCAGATTTCTGATCATACATCATGTTTAGTTGCCCTAAAGAAGAGCTAATAATTTCAAAGTTTCATCACTTGATTGAAGTTGAGTGGGTGGACATTGCCAGCATGCCAAGGTTTCTCCAAAACTGGTTTTTATCTTAGTAAAGAAATGGCAACACAAATGTAATACCTTGTTTACTGCCAAGTGACTACCATACTTAGAGTATTGTATTATTGTTCAGTTGTGTTTTATCTCTATAAAACTTACCATGTCATTTAAGGTTAATTTTAAGAGCCATAATATAAGGGAAGCTGCTATCTCTCAAAAAACCTTCACACCACAGGAATGGCATGGACTCACACACACACACACACACACACACACACACACACACACACACACACACACACACACACACACACACACACAC
>JABJVR010003486.1:0-15859 GCA_025773905.1 Chitala chitala
ATCTGTACTGTCGCAAACCTGTACTGGCTACAAACCTGTACTGCCGCAAACCTGTACTGGCTACAAACCTGTACTGGTTACAAACCTATACTGGCTACAAACCTGTACTGTTGCAAACCTGTACTGGCTACAAACCTGTACTGTCGCAAACCTGTACTGGCTACAAACCTGTACTGTCGCAAACCTGTACTGGCTGCAAACCTGTACTGGCTACAAATCTGTACTGTCGCAAATCTGTACTGGCTACAAACCTGTACTGGCTACAAATCTGTACTGGCTACAATTCTGTACTGTCGCAAACCTGTACTGGCTACAAACCTGTACTGTCGCAAACCTGTACTGGCTACAAATCTGTACTGTCGCAAACCTGTACTGTCGCAAACCTGTACTGGCTACAAATCTGTACTGTCGCAAACCTGTACTGGCTGCAAATCTGTACTGTCGCAAACCTGTACTGGCTACAAATCTGTACTGGCTACAAACCTGTACTGGCTACAACAATTATGGTAAAAGAGCAGACCAGAGTATTTGAACCTCACCAGCTCCAGTAACCCTCTCATGCAATCATCAAAGAAGGTTCTGACAGGTAGAGAAATGGAATGTTACCTTACTAATGGGAAACACCTTGGATCTGCTCTCAGTTATGTCAAACACAGAGAAGGAAATATGAGTTTCAGGTAGGAATTAATCACAGTAAAGCACCTCAGAGTCTCTGTGGGTATGCATGTGTGATCTGTGTGTATGTGTGCGTGTCTGTGTGAGCTGGAGAAGAGAGAGACTAATAAAGATTAAAATACAGAAACAATTTGGTAGAAATGTATATTTCAGTACATTATATGAATATGTCCCTATTCCAGGAGTAATGATGTTTTCACATACCATGTAGTGCAAAAGAGCACGTGTACACCAATAACTGCCAAGTTAGCTTTGGTGCAGTACTTTCTGTTGATTTTGGTTGTTTTTCGTGATCATGTGCGGGATGCTAATGTGCGGGATGCATGCCACATTGTCTGAAATCTGCATCAGATAGAAATCAGTGACCAATTCCAATCTGATAAGAAATACAAATACCTCGCAAATGACATGTATGGGGACCTGACCAAAATGGTCAATTACATACCACACGCAAACACTCGCACATGGTTGCATGCACACACACACACACACACACACACCACACACACTGGAGAAGTGTACATGAAAGACACAACTAAGTGTGTGGGAACTGGACCAAAATGGTGAATTACATATCAAACCATGGGTGTGGCACTGTGAGGGAAAACCCAACCCTTAATTCACACGCAAACATGTTCCATGTTTAATTGGATCAAAAACTTAAAAATCACCCCGACACTCAATGGGCATAGTTTTTAATTTACGGACTGGAAAATGCGTAGTCTGGCTCGGTGACTGACCACGTATAGAAAGGTTTGTCTGTTTCACTTCTGTTTCATTAAAAACAGCAGGTGGGTACCTTCAAATGAGAGCAGATATCGGGAATGCAGCAGGTTTTCGAGAAATTTACTGTCACTTCTGTATGTTCTCTTTCAAGTTAAAAAAGGGTTTGTATAAAACACATTTTACAACATTGTACTCGGTGTATTATCAGTGTACTCTGTTACTGGTAAGCTGCAACGCTCAAGGATTCTCTGTAAAAAACGCCAACCGATTAGGCATGTAGAGTACCTTGGACAGACAGCCGTGTGCCTCTACATCAGCGGCTCGTCTGAAGAGAAACACTGCACTGTTCATCCACACGTACTGCACTGTTCATCCACACGCACTGCACTGTTCATCCACACGCACTGCACTGTTCATCCACACGCACTGCACTGTTCATCCACACGTACTGCACTGTTCATCCACACGCACTGTACTGTTCATCCACACGTACTGCACTGTTCATCCACACGTACTGCACTGTTCATCCACACGCACTGCACTGTTCATCCACAGGCACTGCACTGTTCATCCACACGCACTGCACTGTTCTGTGCACAACTAAAACACTACATTTACACTCAAAACCTCTAAGAAGTAGATGAAACTGACCTTTGTTGCTTTAGGCCAATGCGAATGAGCTGTATTGCAGCTGGAAATCCTTGCTTTTGAAATTTGGTTGCACAGCTATTCTCCAACATTCCTCCCTAGAGTACCTGTTTTATTTTAAGATAGACTGTACCTCACAAATGACCTCTGTCCGCCAGCTTTGTAGTTGAATTACAGCATCCAGAAAGACCACAAAAAGTGGTCTCTTCTCACCCCCTCTTTGCTGGCTTGTCTTTTCTGTGCTGACAAATGCCTGGTCTTTCCTCCATCTTTCACAAACCTCCCGCTAGGTTATTCAGGAAGGTAAGGGGTAGAAAGGAAGCAGGGTTTAAGGATGAAGTGTCTCGAGCTTCAAAGGAGGGAAGTATCTGCAGATGCCCAGCAATGAAAAGGCTGAGTGTGGAGAGCCTCCTGAACAGGGCTGTGCTTCTCATGCATGACCAACAAAAGGCAGAAATGTTAAGGTGCATAGCTTCAGCCAGCAGATTCTGATCTCCTCAAAAACTAAGCTTCTTGTATACATTTTATTTTCTGTTGGAATTTTTATCTGCAGGTCAGCATTTGACCCTACTTGGGGGTCACAGGTTTGCCAAAAAATGTTTGAAGAAACATCGAGGTTTAGATTTGTAACACAGGCACATGAGTATTAGGGGAGCTATCATGTGACCATTGTTATCATTATATATTCAAGCAAACAGTTTTTATGCTAAATTACCACATCCTACTGCATCCCAGCCTGCTCTTAATCCCCATCTCTTGAATTATTGAATTATAATGTGTCATTTCTATTGCCTTGGCAACATGACTAAAGAACACACAATAACATAGACCTGGCAGCTATATTCTATGTTAAAAAGCCAGTCTGGACAGGAAGCAGCATAAAGAACCCAAAGCTCATTGCTAACAAATAGAATAATGTTGTATTTATTGCAACTGAAAAGAAAAAAATCAGAGACCGGAATGCAGACTCCATTCTGGCATGAAAGGGAACCAGCAAATTTAATACCCTTTATTATGGAAGTGTTGTAAAGGAATGATTATTAAAAAAAAATAAAAATAAAAATAAAATATATATATATATACACACACACACACACACACACACACACACACACACACACACACACATGACCCAGAATATGTTTTATATATTAGATTGTCCAAAGTAGCTTTGTTTAGCTTTGATGACAGCATGGCCACATGCTGTACCCAGGGAGCTAACATTTGATTGTTTTGCTCAAGGACACACCTGGCTGAGCTGGGCCTGATGTTCTATCCACTGAGCCACCACAATGCAAGAAAGGCTGTGTAAATTCATTTCAGAGCTAAAACCATGCCAAGAACAGCACCAGAAAGAAGGTCTCAGACTGGACTGATCAGGTTCTTGTCTATGTTGGGCTTCAGCAGTAAGGGAATCAGGTGTGTGCCCAAGTAATATGTCAGATACAAGGCATTTGTCCTTTGCATCTAACCCGTCCCTCTGGGGGAGCAGTGAGAAGCCATTTTTCAGCACCTGGGGAAGCTAGTGTTTGCATGTTGTGTTCCAGGACATACCTGGTGTCACCAATGACATCGAACAGGCACAGAGGCGGACGGCTGAGTCTATATGCGTAACGAACAGGGTTCAGGTACAAATTTAGGAATATATACCAAAACAGGACCAAGGATCTACAAAAACACTGACAATTACCTACAAGTTTCAACAACTGGCACAAAGGGAAAGCTTAAATAGGGACATGAACAAGACATAACTGGTAATTACTAATCCACTTAGACACAGACCGTGTGTATTGAGGGAGGGCAGTGACACCTAGTGGACATATGGAGTATGATAGGCAGGGTGTGACACCTGGTGGCTGGGCTGGCATTTCAACCAGGAGACTTCCATATCTCAGCCTGATGTTGTTCCCATTGAGCCATAAGGCTGTGAAATGGTCATGCTATTACTTTGCTACAATGGAATGAAAAGCCAGCAGGTTTTCAAAAGGCATGATAGGTGGAATTTTGTTCCACTTTGATAGAGAATATAAAAAAACATGATTGCAAGAAATACAACAAAACAAAGCAAGTGGCTCATTTTAGTTTTCTGAGGGAAATCTGGAAGAGGACAGACTGCATTCTGAACAGATCATAAAATTAGACCTTAGTTTGGGAGCAGTGGTAGCTTTCATACGAGGAAAACAACACCAGTCCAGAGTCAGGAGAGTTGACATGGAGGGACATGTTCTGTCCTGTTACAGTAGCACCCTCTGCATTCAATTGCTGTACATTAAAACCTCCCTCCATTATCCTCCCACCCTCTTCAGACACTTTATTTTCTGCTTGGTAATGCACTGCTCAGGGTAGATTAATATTAAGTCATTTAGCAGATGCTTTTATCCAAAGCGACTAACAACATTTCATATGCATGTCGTACATATTACTGTAGTGGTGTTTTTAACTGGTTTAGAACAAGAACAAATGCTTGCATTTGTTTACTCAATAACCCTGTCATAGGATCTGTGAAACAAACGCACACACACACACACACACACACACACACACACACACACACACACACACAAATAACACTAGAATCAAAGTTCTGAAGTGTGATTACACACATTCAGTTATGACTACCATCAGCAATTACTTGACTTTTTTGAAATTGATGACCGAGTCGGGTCTGAATCCCAAAGCCCACTGAGAACAAGTGTTCTGAATTTTCACTTTAGTCATGCTGCATGCCTCGCACAAGCGGGGTTATACCTTAAAGGTTCTCATGTGTTCTGGGACCATGAACACATGCTGTCTGCATCACACAGCCTGTGTATATGACACAATGTATTTTGTGGGCAGTACTGATGAACTTCATGAAAAGGAAAACTGAGATTATCAATAACTATGGATGTAATGTGGATTTATCAGCTTTGATTTGTACTTTTAACATATTTCTGCCATGTTCACATGCCCAGAGAAACTCCATGATTGGCCAGCATCATATTAAAAATCAAGTCCAGTGAACCTATCGTGTCTCAGAAATGCAAGACTTTATGTAATCACCCATGAGTCTCTGCTGCAGTGACTTGAGGCTGTCTCGTTCCTGAACCTTGGACAAAATGAAAAGAACTTTGGTATGAGAACATTTGAACATTTGTAAGCAGTAATAAGTATTAATAACCCTGTTAGCATAGCTGGCGCTACACGGGCCGTCCCCAGGCTGCGGACGGGGGAACAACCTCCAGATATGGAGGCTAGCTGCAAATGTGTTGAATAAGCAGTCGGAGACAGCCAGCAGTGCAGGATGTGGCTGAGGTGGAAGCAGGCAACTTTCACTCCTCCAATAGGTCACAGTGTCTTCCGATGGCTTAGTAGTGTGGCAAGTGGGGTCCGCCATTAAATAAGACCCTCATGATATTGGCTTTCTAAAGTTTCTCCCCTACTATTCACCCTTTGCATGGACACTAACACTTGACCTCATTCATGGTCACTACTGTATGCCAATGACATCTTCTGGGTGAGTGAACAACGCGAGGATCTCTAAGAGCAAACATGACAATGGCATGAACGACTCAGTGAATTTGGACTTGACTGAATATCAAGAAAACGGACTATATGGAATGTGGACCCCAAACCAACGGAACCATTGGTGGAGAAGACCTGAAGAAAGTAGAACAGTTTAAGTACCTCGGCTCCCTCATATGCAGCGACGACGATAACTTTCCAGATGCCTGCTCCAGTGTCAACGCCTCCTGGATGAAGTGATGCCAGGTGACTGGAGTCCTATGTGAGCGTTGGATACCCTTTCACCTCAAATCAAAAATTTACAGAACGGCCCAGTTGCCCTCTATGGATCAGAGTGCTGGCCGGTGACAGCAAAGCATGAACAGACCCTACATGTAATGGAAATGCGAATGCTGCGATGGTGCCTTGGATTAATGCAATTTCACCACACTATGAATGACGACATCCAATGACGAGTGGGAGTCGCACCAATCATGGCAAAACTGCGGGAAGGAAGACTAAGATGGTACGGACATGTTGTACGCAGTAAAGAAGGCTCGGTGGTGAGAACAGCCATACGTCCAGACCCTGCCGGCGACCTTGCTGTAGACCTAAGAAACGGTGGATGGATCACATCAAAGAGGACATGAAATACTTGAACATCACCCCTGAAGACGCCTTGGATCGATCCAAATGGGGACGGATGTGCCGACAAGCAGACCCTGCCACAGCGCGGGAACAACATGAGGAAGAAGAAGTATTAATAACAATCAATAAATCAGCTCAGTCTTGGAGTCTGAAATGTTCTTGGAAAAAATAACCATTCCATTTTGTATAGGTTGGATACTTCAATTAGCTGTTGATTACTCTTGTTTATGGTGCCTGTCCTGTGACTGGAAACTACTGCCATGTATATTTTTAGATATTTGAACCCATGGATCTTTTACATAGATTTGGAAAAGTTTAGCTGATAATTTTCTTGGCAATTATAAATTTAATTTATAGGTTCATAATACTTAATCAGACGTTCCGTGTTAAATGTTCATGTGGAAATTGTGGGTATTCTGACCCTGGAGTTTATAGCCTGTTTATTCCTGTTTCGTGTTGGATTCGGTCCAGTTTCGCTCAGCAGAAAGCTAGACTGTCCATAAAACGGTAAGCCAGTGTCTCTGAGTGAATAAGTGCAGCCTGGCATTTTGCCTGCAGTCATTACAGAAGCCTTCGCTTCCACATCTAAGTAACAGAGCCATACTTTGGTTATAGGCCTACCATGTGTCTCTGTTGATGTGGTCCAGTTCAGGGCTATAAGAGAGGAAGACTGTTGGTTAGTTCTGGCTGGCTGAAGAGTGTCTGCTGTGAGGACGATGTCAGAAGGTTCCTCCTGACTCTCACTTGTGTCACGTTATAGTCCTGCCATGTCAAAGCACAGCCGGTCAGATTTCAGTGACATTAGAACATGGTCTTCCCCCTCTGACCACTGCCTCTGCCCCAGCTGTGCCATTGGCTTTGTTAAGTATGCTTTAGCTTGTAAACAGCTGGAGTAATGATTTACCATCTGTGAAGAGCTGGAAACAGCGCACATGCTGCTTAAACACGTGACTTCTGGAAATTCCTGGACAACTAAACACCAAACAGGACTGCATGAAATCCCCACTATAAGGACATAGATGATTCATGTTTGGGTATGAAAACACTTACAGCAAGTGTCGTGTGAGACAGTATACTGTCCAGCCACCCCCCACTGACTGGCTGAGATGCCAAGCTCTTTGACAAACTGACACTAGGTAGGGGAAATACGTAGACTGCTGTTTGGTAAACCTAATCATTGTTTGCCTGCATTGCCTTGTGCTGTGGCCACGCCCCATTATTTCAGGTGCTCACCTGTTCTTTATTTCCTGTTTGGCACTTTTTTATTTGGGTGTTTGCACTGGGGTGTGGCTGGCTTTCCCTGCTTGGTGCTCTGTGTACTTGGCGTTTTGCCTTTGTTTTGTATTTTCTTGTTAAGCCACTTTATTTGGATTAATTCTCAGAATTTCTTTTGCCTGGTTGCTGTTTGTCTTGCTTGCTAATCCTGACTTAGCTTCACTTTACGGTTAGCCAAACTGTGTGATATGGGTACCCTGTTACAGAAACTTCAAAACCAAATTTACAGCAAAGCAGTGCTGAGTTATTAATGTACTGCAGCTTTGCTCTGGCAAAACTTTAATACTAAGTACCGGTATCAACAATATGTATATAATTTCTGATGAGATTGTAACTTCTAGTTTAGAATTGGGCAAAATTTCCAAATTGTTGGTATGTGACAGTGGTGTCTGTGGCTTTTTCTTTTATTTTGCTCACCATTTAATGGTCTTGCCACTGTGGCACTCTGGGTGGACGAGCGAAGCTTCATGTTTCTGGTACTGGTATCAGAAAGCTCTGCCTTGTGTTATGGGACGCTCATGTCTGTTGCCAAGGTCAAATGAAGTGGGCACTCCGTGACAGAGCTGCACTGAAAGCCCTGCCTTTCGATTCACCCCCTGGGAATCTCTTGCCGGGCGTCCACTCCGTTTACTTCCAACTGCTGAGGACATTTTTCTTTTCCTGAAAGATTAGAAGGATCATTTGGCTTTTGAGGAATGAAAATCTCTAGCAGTTATTTTCAATGAATTCTGTTGTTAATGGTTACATACGTAAGAAAATGCTGCTGCTTTAGAGCACATTAAGTGATTAAAATTACTGTATATTTTATGTGCATCAGGTTTTTCATTGCAGCAACACTTAAGACTGATTTTGCAGCAGGACAGAATTTCAAGAGTTCTAAAACTTTCACTTTTTTTTTTTTTTTTTTTTTTTTTTTTTTTTTTTTTAAAAAAATTGTTGGTATACAGCTTTAATACATCGTTAGCAAAACGTTCCATTGTGTGATTCCTGTATCCTGTTACCTAATCCCTTAATGGTGAGGCTTAGCCATGATAGATGTGTTAATGGTCATGAATTTCCCTGATACACTATAGCCAGCTCAGTCCTTTAAAGAGAAAATGCACATGGCTCAGTACTAACATTTTGACATTGAATCATTTTTGCCTCCTCTTGTTCTTACAGCATGACCCATGCTGATAAGAAACACTGAGGAATCCGTAGACATCGTGACAGGCCCAGTGAGAGCTGACCTGCTCGCTGTGTAGAACCTGTGGGTGCTGAGCGGTCAGGCCAGCCTAATGTGAGCTGCTTGTGCAGGTTGTTTAGTGCCTGGATAAAGCAGCAATCCCATGGGAGCATGTCAGCTGTGTATTGCTCCTTTCCTGTGTGTGTGTGTGTGTGTGTGTGTGTGTGTGTGTGTGTGTGTGTGTGTGTGTGTGTGCGTGCATAGAGCTTCACTGTATCATACACTGAAGTCCTCTCCCTGACCAGCTTGGCTATGAGTGGACCTGCCTTCTCCAGAGAGGCAAAAGGGAACCTTGATCATCACAAACTGACTACATTCCTCCTAACTTGGTCATGACCTGCTATACTCAAGGAATGTTTTGTGCTGTTAGTAGGAAACTGCATTAATAGTTTACCAAATGTGTTTAACCAGTACGATTGTGCTGTAATCGAGCATTCAACACCATCTCAACCTCCTGTACTTTTGGCTGGCAGCCTTTATGCCACTTTGACGCCAGTACAGAAAAAGAGTCAGTGGGTCTTGGGTCGCTATTCTCCATAGGCACAGCACACTAAACAAAAGTATTACCTCACTGAGCTAACAATCCAAGCCACTGGGTTTTAAAATCAGCCGAGCTCTTGTCCTGTCCTGGTGTGTGCTGCACTTGTCCTTGTAGTTGACTCCAAGCAGCCACAATATTACCCAACTGCTTTCATCTATATGTACATTACTTGTGTTAAAGTTCTTGATGCCGGCTTGTGTAACACTGGCCTTGTCTCATTGTCCTTGTACAGAGCTGAGGTCCAGGAACAGCTCAGCAGTGTTGTGGGGCAGTGGGCTGAGCGGCGGCTACCAGGCTCTGCTGCTGGATGAGGACCGAGGCTGGCTGCTTGTTGGGGGTCAGGACCATATTTACATGCTCCAGGGTGATGGACAGCTTCAAGTCACACGCCAGGTCAGAGCCCCCCCCCCACCAGCACACATGCCATTATTCTGTGTCTGCATGTGTGCTTGTGGGGGCAGTCTTCCACGAACCTGGTGGAAAAATGTGGTTTGTATTACAGACGTTGTGTTTTAAGATCTTGAAAAAACATACTATATTAACTGTAATTTAAAGCTGCGGTTGTGAATGTTACTCATTCTCCATAGAATTTTGTGTAGGAACATTCAATAGACCTGAAAGAGTTTTTATGGCTGTGTTTATTGTACACAGCTGGTACCCATCTGGAGTTAAATTGCAGGGACACTCAATATCTAATGTTCATTCGTAGGCCTGATACACTTTGAAATGTCACTGACTATACAGATTTCTACAAATGTAAAGCCATGTAGAGTGAGTGCAAAGGTAAGACATTTGCCATAATGGGAATGAAATGTGTGTGTGTGTCCCTTTTAGATCCACTGGCCCGCGTCAAGAGAACATGTGGAGCACTGCAGGCTGGCGGGCAAAAATGCAGGGGTAAGGAGAAACAGTTTTACACACACAGCTGAAAGGAAGACAATGTTTAAATATTCACTCAGAGGAAGATGTTTTTACATTTGCACTCAGAGTAGGACACATCTTTAAATAGTCATAGTAAGACAAGTGTTTACATATGTGCTCAGAGGAGGAGACGTTTTTAAATACTCAGAGGAAGACAAATGTTTACATACGCACTTGGTGGAGGTCAAATGTTTAAATACTCGGAGGAAGACAAATATTTAAAAAGTAAGATGAAGACAAATGTTCAAATACACACTTAGAGGAAGACAAATGTTTAAATTGTGAGAGCAGAGGTGAACATATTTAAGCGGACAGGGCAGAGAGGTAATCATGTTAAGGGACACTAACACGTGACTGACACGTGAACACACATTTAAGTACACATACAGCTGAAACACACATTTCACAGGCATCTCTGCTGTCAGAAAAGCGTGGAACCTGCGACTGCTGGCACACAGCATTGCTCCTTATTTGTAGCATCCGCTGGTCCGTGTAGTTCACTGCCACGAGACACACACTGTGTCTGAAGTAAATAGTTGCTGCAGCTAAATTTTGTGGTGTAAAACATGGTCTCTCACATGCCGTTGGCTGTGCCTGTGCTTTTGCAGATGGACTGTGCCAACCATGTGCGGCTCCTTCAGCCCTACAACAAGACGCATGTGTACACATGTGGCACCGGGGCGTACCACCCGCTCTGTGCTTTTATCCATGTGGGACACAGCAGTGAGGTGAGCTGCTCCTCTTCGCCGCTGCACTCCAAAGGGCTGGTTCTCCAGTGTGTTGTATCACAGCCATGAGAAGCAGTTTCCTTTGTGCGGGTCCAGTACAGTCCACTGTAACTGACATCTTTTTTTGTTATTAGAGTTTTCTTCAGGACCAGCTGCACACTTCATGCATTTAAACTCTTAATGAACTGCCTGTTCTTTGAGAAACCCGCGAAGGGTTCAGCAATATTTTAAGAGCCTATTAAAGTCAGTCTTAACTGTTGATCCACCGGTTGGCTTTTATGCTTGTAACTTGTTGAGATGTTGGTCAATGAAAGCTCAGATGAAGCGTGTCCTCGTAGGAGCCCTTGTTCCAACTGCTGCTGCACACGCTGGAGTCTGGGCGTGGCAAGTGTCCCTACAGCCCTCAGGAGCCCTTCACGGCTAGACTGACAGGTGAGCTGTGAGTTCTATACTCCTGCCTCCTCATCATGGGCACATGACACAGACACACACACATGCGCACAGACACACACACACACCCACGAAGCTATCTGTAAAATTCCCGCTCTCAGACTCCTGAGTATTTGTAGCATGCTTTTTCTGATGTTCTCCAGCTTTTCATTTTTCTGATGTTCCACCTGGCTTTGTTGGTTCATGCAAATGGCATCTGTGATATAAAAAATAAAATCACCAATGCTGACACACTGCCCCTCCAATTCTCACACACTCTGAACACTGACCGAGGTCCCAGTGTGCCAGTCAGCTGCATTCAAGAAAACCACAATTCCTTCCACACAGTGTTCAGTTACTGCTGCTCACACTACAGGCTTGACTTTTCCTTGGTGTTGAGTGATACAGTGTGTATGTTAAGGCTGCTGCTCACACTACAGGCTTGTCTTCCTCTTAGTGTTCAGTGACAGTGTGTATGTTAAGGCTGCTGCTTGTCTTACCAACTATGTTTGTGATTCCTGCGTTTAACAGGATTTGCAGTTAATATAAATTCTAAAATACAGATGGCACAAACTCCTTAATTAAACAGGAAAGCAAGCTCATTTAGTAAAGAGGTGTCTAGACAATAACAGAAGTTTCTTTTACAATTTTACTTGTGCATTTATAGTCTTTTTGAAGTGTTCAGTTTTGTGGCGCAGCTCTGTAACAAAGCTCAACTTGTGTAATTTTACTGTTTATAAAGCTGCTAACACACGTAGATGTGACATATAGCGAAGTTCCCAGTCTCCAAGGCCCTACTTCTTCTTTTGCAAGATGGAAACCTGTACGCTGGTACGTCTGTGGACTTCATGGGCACCAACGCTGCTGTGTTCCGATCCTCGGTGTACGGCAGCGGTCAGCACTACATCCGCACTGATGCTGACCAGGACCGATGGCTCAACGGTGAGACTTCCTGTATGCAGCACTGACGCAAGAATCATTTTCAAGAGCCAGAGATGCATTTTATCATCTTAAAGCATTTATCTTCCATGTTATGTGTGCCCAACAGACCTGATTCCTTTGGTGCCAGCTGGTATTGATTTTACAAGCTAATTCATGTAACTCTCAAAGTTCTCGGTGTTTACCTATGGAATTGCTTCTGTCTAACTATCGAGTCATTGACCATTTGCTTGTCACTTTTTCTCCACAGAGCCAGAGTTTGTGGGGTCCTTCTCCATCCCGGACACCCACAGCCCTGATGATGACAAGGTCTACTTCTTCTTCAAGGAGACGGCGGTGGAGTCCAGTCAATGGGACAGGCGTGTCTTCAGCAGGGTGGCAAGGGTGTGCAAGGTGACCATGGAGCTTCTGTTAGGACCTCCGAGTGCTTCCTCTGTATGACGTGTGGCAGCTGTTGTGTAGAGGGCTAAGAATGGTCGGGGGAAGGAGGCCTAAAAACCCTGTAAGAACTTTGGCCCTTTAAGAGTGGGGCACAAAAAGCTGATCAAGAGGAATAAACATAAGGCGAGAACCTACCAAACCATGGGGGGGGGGTCTTCTACAAACCGCAGGAGCATTTCCTGTCATGCTTTCTTTTCCTCCCCTCTTAAGCTCCTCCCTTTTAATAAGTCTTCACATCTTCTTTACAGACAGGAGCCAGATGGAATTTGTTAATCAAAGCATTTCACAAGGGACAGACTTTTCAGCTTCATGCAAACACAAAAGCCAAGCTTCGTGTTAACATGCTAGCACGACGTACACACCACGCTATGTGCTACTGACTGCTGTAGGCCACATTCAAGGTGTATCCCGTTTGTCTCCCACAGAATGACATCGGCGGTAAAAGGAGCCTGATTAACCGCTGGACAACCTTCCTGAAAGCCAGGCTGGTGTGTTCAGTGCCGGGCCGGGGTGCTCTGGACACACACTTTGATGAACTGGGTAAACCTCAGATGCTTCTCTCCTCCTCTGCATTCATGTGTCAAAACATCCCTGAGATGTTTCGCTTCACAGTTGTCCTTTGGCCTGTATCTTGTGCACTTTGTGTTTGACACCAGCCCTTCACATTCTAACACCTCTTGCTGTTCATTTAACTTTTTTTTTTTTTTTTTTTTTTTTTTAATCGCAGAGGACATCTTTGTCTTGGAAACAAAAGATTCTCAGAATCCAGTCATCTATGGGGTGTTCTCCACCTCTAGGTAAGTGAAGGTTCATCAGCACCACCTACAGTATTGAGAAAGTGCATTTCTCAGTAATGTATACACAATTAAGTAATAAATGCTTCTGGGCTGGGAATATATGGAAGAAAGGAGGGAAACTTTCTTCTTTCTACAAAAAAGAATTTCAGTAAAGGTTTGTTAGGTTAATGACTTGCCAACAGAACACCATTTCAAGTGCTGGTCAACTTCAACTTTATAAAGAGACGTAAAGAGTTTTTTGACATTTTTGATGAGTGTGATGAGATTTTGATATTTGTTCAGGTGTGTAGTGGTAAATTGTGGTGTTCAGGAAGTCACAGGTATAGGCTGTCTTGAGTGTACATAACACCCCATGTGTAAGTGACAAAAAATAATCAGGCGGCCAGATTCACAGAAAAGAATGCCATAGGTTCTTTCACTTTTTTCCAATCCAGAAAAGGAGACACACACCCCCACCCTAGTATTATTGTTACCCCCCCCAGTACATGATCATTCAAAACTTCACTTTCCTTTCTCTCTGCCCTTTCTTTGTCTCTCTTTCACTCCTTCTGTCCTCTGAAATCAATTCAAAGAACCTTTATTGGCATGACCCCATATTAGTGTCAAAGCAATTAGAGAACACAGGAATACTAAATGAACATATACATTTTTTTTTATTCAATTAGTGAACATGCTCATGGAAAAAAGACAACATTAGTGTCATGTAAAAAGTTATGACAAACATATAGGTTTATTTTCCCATTTTTCTTTTTCTAATTTTCCTTCATTTATTTTCTCTCTTCTTTTCCTCCTTTTCATTTATGTCACTGTTCCTTTCTCCCTGTATTTTTATCTTCAGTCATTTTCCTGACATGACTTTGTCATAACTTACCACACGCTGTTACATCTCTAGCTGCTGTCATTGATAATTTTAAACTCCTAATATATGTTTCCTCTTACTCCTCAGCTCCGTGTTCAGAGGCTCCGCTGTGTGTGTCTACTCTATGGCCTCCTTCCGTGCCTCCTTCAGTGGGCCGTTCTCCCATAAAGAGGGCCCTGGTTTCCGCTGGGTGGAGTACAGAGACCGAGTGCCGTACCCGAGGCCAGGCATGGTAAGTGTGGCCTGGGGGGCAGACCAGCTCCCCCACTACACATCCAGACCCCTCAGGGGAACCATGAGTTTGCCCGGGAGCAGCAGTCAGGGTCAAAGGTGTGCCGTTTGTTTAGGGCTGTTTTCTCAGCAAATAGTGGGTAGCCTCATTAGCATCCAGGAGCAAGGCCACCTGATGTTTGGATAAGGTGTTTTAAACCAAAGTACCTTATGAAAGAACAGAAAAATTACTTTCATAAAGTGACTGTTTCCTATCAGTTTTATACCCTTCATGGGTCCCAGAGACAATAACTCTTAAAAATGGAGGTTTTGTTGAGGTACAGTATACATACATCTCGTATGTAATTTAAAATCACGAAGAACCAGTGATGTGGCTCTTGTACTGAGGAAACTGAGTTTTTAATGATGTACTCTTCACTGGTGGCCAGTTCAAACTGTCTTTCTGTTTTACATTTATTCATTTGGCAGACACTTTTATCCAAAGCAACTTACACCATTTCACATACAGGTTACAGTGAGCTAATGCAGGGTGTCTTGCTCAAGGACAGACCAAATCCCAGCCCAGCACCTGAACAGGGAAACTTCTGCATCCCAGCTTGATGTTCTACCCACTGAGCCAAAAGCCCGTTTGTCTTGTATAAACACTGCGTGTGGCAGCTGATTAGGTGACTTGACCACATTTATTTCCTAAGGTCCCCCGTTGTCCCAGAGTGGGGCCCAGATGGGATGTGAAACCAAAACCTAGTGTGTACACATCTTTGAAGTCCTGTGCTCAGTGTTTCTGTCTGCTTTGACAGTGCCCCAGCGAGACGTACGACCCTCTCCATAAGTCCACGCGAGACTTTCCGGATGATGTGGTGAGCTTTGTGAGGGAACACCAGCTCATGTGGGAGCCTGTGCTGCCTGTCAACAGAAGGCCCGTGTTTATGAGAGTGAGCGCCCCCTACAGGCTGAGGAAGATTGTGGTCGACAGGGTGGATGCTGAGGATGGCCAGTATGATGTACTTTTCCTAGGCACAGGTGGGAGAAGAGTAAATTATCAATTACATTTTAACAGGTGTCAATGTAAATACAGCTATGGCCAAAAGTTTTGAGAATGACACAAATATTAATCTTCACAAAGTTCATTTGTTCAGTGTTGTTAGATCTTTTGTCAGATGTTGCTATGGTAAATCCATCCATCAATTATCTTAACCGCTTATTCCTGGTGAGGGTTGCGGGGAAACCTGGAGCCCATCCCAGAGAACATAGGGCGCAGGGCAGGGGACACCCAGGGCGGGGCGCCAACCCACC
>JABJVR010003487.1:0-15858 GCA_025773905.1 Chitala chitala
AGACAGGGAAGTGGAGCAGGTTTGATCCCGTGTCTGCATATTCTTTAATGGGCCGTGTGTGTGTGTGTGTGTGTGTGTGTGTGTGTGTGTGTGTGTGTGTGTGAGTGTGAGTGTGAGAGCTCGTGTGACATTTAACAGCTTGCTGATAACTGCGGTTAGCGCTTGCACTCCGACTAGCATGAAGAAACCACCAGCACCCCTTCTGAGCGCCACTTTCTCACACAACACCATGTTGTCACGTCACTCACCTGCCCTTTGTCTGTGCCACCCCCCCCCCCAAACGGACGTGCGGTTGCCTCTGTCTTTATTGCTGCCTCCCCTTGACGCCAATGAAGACTCGATTTGTTCTGCCAAACCCCCGCAAGCCTATTTTTAGCACCCGCCGTAGTCGCCTTCGCATCGAGTCATTAAGTGAACTTTTCACACTAAGGAGCGGCGAACATGCTTGCATCATGTGCAGGGAATCATGGGAGGAGTGGCTCCAATCCAGTTTAACCCCTGTGAACTTGTTATGAAAATCTCCGAGTTCCTATTTGTGTTTCTTCGTGTCATTTCAAATGGATAGAATTTTGCCCATATTTGCTATTAAAAAAGACTTTTGTACTTGTAGCACTTCTATTTTCATTTGGTATTGTCAGACTTGAGTTCTGGTTATTGGGAAGGTTTTGCGCAGAACTCAGTTATCACTGGTTCTAAGAGTTTGCTTTGCAGCATCCGGAGTTTTCCTTCTGATTGCACACCCTCCATACTGCGGAGGAAATGTAAACTGCTGACCTAGATGGGTGCGTGCGTGCTCGTGCACGTGTGTGCGCGCTCTCACACACGCGCGTGTCTGTTGTGTGGGAGGCACTGCAGATTTAATCTGGGAAAGTGGTGTTTTGTGGATGCTTGCCTTTTTAAAGGGGCAGCTATGATAGAAAGCAGAAAATATCACCTCTGGCCTTGTTGCAAGTTGCAAATGCTGGTTCAGAGGTCTGACGTACGGTACGTTTGCTTTGCTAAACTTCTGACATTAAGCACGTATTTAATATGCCATTTAAACATGGGTTAGTATAGTCTGTATATGTGAGTCGTGGTGATAACTGGTGTCTGCACCATTCTTGGTGTCTTCAGCACTTGGGGAGAATTAGATGAGCGAATGAGTGATATATATATATATATATAATCATGTGAAAAGTGTTTAAAAGTATAAAATACATTTTTAATTCACTATCCGTGTGTGTCTGGGGAGTGCTTGAAGGTCTTGAGCGAAGACCCCACACACACACTGCGCCTTTTTCTTTGTGTATATCCACTGTGATGTGGCAGTGAAGCACAACACAGCCTGGCTCTCATCGCCCATCTGTATTCCTTTTCCGTTGTACAGCAATACAAATAAATAATGACCCCACCCCCCCCTTTTTTTTTTTTTTTTTTTTTGTGTACCTCTACCTAATTCATGAGCACGTTTGTAGCACAAATAACAAAACGCCTTCGTTACTACAGTCAGAAAATTTTAACAGGATTAAAGTGACAGCATCAGCAGAAATGCGTAAAATGTAATCTGACAAAAACTGCACGTTTTGTTGCAAAACAAATTTCATTAGTTTTTATGAAACTTGTATGACATATTGTTGGGTTGGAGCTGCAGAGCTTTGTCCGTGCTTTGAGTAAGGAGCTAATGTGTTAAGCCAGTGCTTGGTACTAGTTATTTGTGAGTTCCCTGCCTCTATGGTGGTGGCAGTTATAACATGACACACGTAAACCTGTTATGTTGTGTAGGAGTCGGCTGTGAGAACACTCCCGTGCTGAAACATAGGATCAGCCCTTGGAAACTCATCTTTAAATCACTAAATATCCAGCATTTTTTACCTGTCTTGCACCTGAATGCTAATTATCTTGAAATCTTATCATTGTATCAGTTAGTTTTCAGTCTGCAAGGGCAAGGTCCTGCTCCTCAGCAGTAATGCAGTGCAAGTGTTTTAATGCGTGAATAATGTGTGGTCTTTAGATGTAATGAGTAGGCAGTGAGTAATAATATGTAAAAAGGGACAATTTATGACGCTCTCTGTTCTGGTCAACATTCTGTTCCGGAGCTTTAAATACAGATTGAAAACGTGGCAGATCGTTTAACGTGAACGTTGTGTGAGGCTGACATAAAAGGTTGGAATGTAGTGGTACGCTCAACATCGGATGAAGTGCTGCGCAAAAAAAAGCGGTCTTAAGATGGTAAACGTTTCTGTATTCCTCCCAATCTTCGATATAATCGATAATTGCGAAGTTCTTAAATGGGCAGACAGACATATTTATTTTGCTACTTTTATTTTGTGATTGCAAGTGGGGCTCTCCGTTTTGTCTGCTGCAGTTTGAGAGAGAGAGAGAGACAGAGACAGAGACCCACTCACACTCTACGTGAATGTCATGGGGGTGTGAGCACAAGCGCCGCTTCAGCTCAGCCAGGCGAGCAGCTCACGTGGTTTCGTCCTGGGCGAGCGAAGCCTTCCAGCGCTGCCTTACCCTCCTCAGCTGCCGGAGGGGGTGGGGTGGCGTACTGTACATGGTCTGACCGCCAGCTCCACAACAGTTTGACCACAGCTTTGCCTCCCATGTTCCAATGTTTCAGAATTCCTTCCCTCCCCTCCATTGTTGTCGTTGTACAGTCTGAAGGAGTCTTTAAAAGGTTTCTCTCACCTCCCTCTTCATTGTATCTCTGCATTTTTATTTTATTTTTTTTTAAATTTCTACTCCTGACTAAATTTCAGGGAGTGTCTGGATATGTATGCATGTCTCAATCAACAGCTTGTTTTTTTTTTTTTTTTTTTTTTGCACCTCACAATGCAAGATAAATCAGTGAGTGTCTGGGGAAGAAAAAAAATGTATGTATACACACACCTTTAATTTTAAAATTTTTAAGGGAAAATACATTGCGTTTGGTTCTTGCCGTTTACGTAACGTTGGCCACTTGCTCGCACACCTTCTCACGTGGACGTTTGTGTACGTGTTTTATCGCACATGGGCGCACTCCTGCAGCACAGCTGCAAAAATCAAGCAGCCACCCTGAAAAGCACGGCAAGCATTTCATCGCACATTTGTTATCCCTGGCCAATCTTGTGTGAAGGTTCATGTTTGACGTAGACGTGGTAGATTACTGTGGTTTAATTGCAGCTACACACTCTGGATGGCAGAATTTTGGTCACATTTCTCTTCTTGCTCTTTTTGGGGACGGTGTAGCAGAGCAAGCTTGTGTGTTTTACTTAGTGACCTCTTAGGATGTGTAAAAAGGTCGCTTTTTTTTTTTTTAGTTGAGGTTTTCTGTCTGGTCACAGTGTCATACTCTCTGCCAAAAGGAACCATGAACAAGATGGACCATGAGCCTTTGCTGTAGAGACAGGCGGTGGTGAAAGGCATTGCCTGACTGTCTATGTGGTTGCTGTCCGCCCTGATGTGTTCTGCTGGTCGACAGCTGATGCAGCACTGCTTCTGGGCAGCGTGGAGAGCTGTGTTAGGAAACCAGCCTGGGCATCAGCCATCCGTTTCTGCACAATGCGCTCCGGTTGCTACGGAAAGCCGCCAACGTGGCCTCCCGCGTGTATACGTGTGGCGTAGATACGGTGGAGGCAGTGGCTTTTGTGCTGTTTTTGTGCTTCAGTGTGGCAGGGGGCACATTATCGCATTTTTATAAAGTCTGGGTCAACGCGACTAGCGCTTCCTGCTTAACCACCTTGCAAAAATGCAAGTGAATGTTTTGGGAAATTCTACATTTGTGCAGTAAGATGTGAAATTCCGGAGAGTTCAAAACGTTGCGGTCCGTGGTGTTGGACGTGCCCTTTGTACTGAAAGCTCTTCGGCCCCTGGAGGTTGCGGTTGGCCCTTTGCCTGCCTTGGGCTGGCTGGAGAAACACACCGTGTTAAACAGAAGCAGACTTGAACTCCCTCCCAGAGGTTATAGCCAGAATGTCATGTGCCTTAATGTGAGGAAGGTGGAAGTGACCTCTGAAGATCAGCACCCCCTTCCCCTCCGCTCTCAATAACTGTGCTGCTGCTAATGTCACAGTTTCTACATGAGAAAGTTTGTAGCTTTTGACCTGTGCTCCCTCCCTCCCCCCAGCCACCAGTAATACAGTTTTTAGTATTTCACTGCATAACTTGATTGTAACTTGTATGAAAATGGAAAAAATACTTTACGGTTTTAGCTATTAGTCCTTTTAATTCAATTAAAAATAATACATGTGACAATTTAGTTTTTATATTCTCACAACCGTATCTAAGAACTGGGTTGTTATATTACGCTGTTTTTATGTAATGCGTTTTAATGAGGAAAACCTTAATGTATAAAGTCTGTCTGTCTCTCTGTCTGTCATGTACGCAGCATGTGGTTAGTGTTTTCAGATGTATATCAGTCACATAAAGAAGAAAATCTGGAGTTTTTTTTTTTTTTTTTCTTTTCAGCTGTTAACTGATGTTACAAGTTTGTATTGAATTGAAATGAGCAGTTAAGCATTAGTTTCGTTTGTCAGTAGTTAATCGTTTATCTGTTTTGTGTGAGAAAAGTCTAGACTTGATAATTTAGTTTTTAGTTATAGTATAGCCACACAAAGATCCCCCTCCCACTGACTTCTTGATTTCTCCACTCTAAATGCTTTTCCAAAACAGTGAATTTGTAGTCACTATGAATTTATTTATTTATTTTTTTTGTTCATAAACTAGTATAGCAGTTACAGGTGCAGTATTACTAATGTAGGAGATTACATGTTTAATTTCCCACATTATATACACTGAAGTTGCAGGAATTGATGCACACACCTCGTGTTTTCATGCTGAAATTCAGGCCACTTCCTTATCAACCTGGAAAAAACTTGCAGAGCATTAACTAGCTAACGATTGGCTGCAGCTGTCATGTAGGTGGCATCGACACAGAACGTGTATTTACGTCTGGTTTTGCAGCTAAGTAAACTGCTCTAAAAAAACTTTTTAAAGCAGGGATCGCAATGACTAAAATTACTGATTATGAACGTTATAACCTTGGTTTAGCTACACACACTGAATTGTGGACGTCAAACCAGACGGTTCGATTTTTTTTATTTATTTATTTATTTATTTTTTTTATGTAAGCTTTGCATCCCTACTTGGTGCCGTACTTGTGCAGAAAGGTAAAGGTTTATTACCATGGCGAATTTATTAACATGGTCCATCTTGTGTGAAGAACTTTCTAAGCAGTCATCTCCTGCGTCCAGCCCTTGGTTTTTGAGTAACAGGGATCGTGGCTTTGGTAACCCTGCCCGTCTCTAACAGACAGAAAACTGAAAACAGTTACATATTGCTATGAAAACCGTTATGAACCGCTCGCCAGGGGTGAAATGCTAACTGATGACCACGCGGTTTGTGTTGCAGAAGATTGCGGGCTTAAAATGACATCTTTGTTGTTAAGACTGGATAGAACTGTGAGCCATCTCATCAGAACCGGCTTTCTGTGGACTCGTGCCATTTTAATGCGTTTCCACCATGTTCCCATCTCTTTTGTTTCTTACAGATGACAGCTAAGTGAGTCATAACGTTTTGTGTCCGTTTAGAGCTGTGGTTCTTTGACTGTTTGTGATGGATGATTTACAGTTGGATTGTGTGTATGTCTGCACATGCTACAGTGGTCTTGCGCTCTTCCTCCTCACACCATTTGGAGAAGGTGCGTGCGACCCAATAACGTCTCGGTGCTCAGGTGAGCTGCAGGACAGGGCCCCGGTGCGAGTGCTGTGGCTTGTTGGTTGCTGTGGAGCTAGCTGATGGTAGTGAGCTGTCAGCTCCACTTCTACAAAGGGAGAAAAGGGGCGGTTCTTCTCCTGTCAGTCAAACCGGCTGAGCTTTAATCTGCAGGAGTGGCTGAGTCACACTGACAGGATTCAAGTGTTTTGTTTGTGTGGGTCGGTGTGGTGTTTTATTCCAATCCACCCCTTCTTGGTCCCTTTTTCAGTTTGTTTTTTGGGTCCAGGTTGAGCTGCTCCTTTGGTTTTGTGTGATAGTGAGTAAAATGGAAGCAAACACTTTGCTTTTTAAATGTCATGCCTCTTTTGCCTGAATATCATATAATGAGTACAGAAAGCTGGTTCTGTGATGACTCCTGAAGCGAAAACACTGAGGAAGAGTTTCTCTCCATGGTTTGCAGAAGACTTTTGCAGACATGGTGATTGTAATGGTTCCTTTAAAAAATATATATATAGATTCTTACCATCTATATATGGTAGCATTATATTTTTCTTTATCATTTCTCTTTTTAAACTTAACCATTTATTTTGGAGATTTTAGTGGTTTTGCACTGATTGTACAAATTGCCTGTAGTGTGCGTGTGCGTGTACGCCCTGCGGTGGGTTGGCGCCCCGCCCTGGGTGTCCCCTGTCCTGCACCCTATGTGTTCTGGGATGGGCTCCAGTCTTGTCTGCGACCCTTAACAGGACAAAGTGGTATAGAAGATGACTGACTGACTGTACTCCCTCCACCCTTGTCAATTTCTGAGCGCTTACTCAAAGATGGACTAACCCCAACCTGCTGCTCTGAACTTACACAAGAGATGTGTGTGTGTGTGTGTGTGTGTGTGTGTGTGTGTGTAACATGTATAGTTAGTATTGTACATTAACACCCATTGGGGAACAAAAGTGAATGTAACAAAATTATTGTGCAATAACCAACTACGGAACCAGTGAAGTTTTCCAGCTACCAGGCTACTTGCTATCAAACTGAACATCAAATCTAGAGCAATTAACAGTGACAGAGATGGAGATGAATGTGAGTGAGAACAGCACGCCAAACCTGAACTGTACTGAGAAGCTGTAATATCCCAATTAACATCTTGATTGAATCAGTTGTCCTGAACAGATCCCTTGTAATTTTTCATAGGGATTAATGCCATTTGCCACAATGACAAGGGAAATCCTGAAAGTGGGGACTGGTGCAAAAATAAGTTTGTGTAGACCAGGATTGGCAACCTTGTGGACAGGCATCGTGTAACTGGTGTATTATTGTTTTATCATATCAAAATATGAGTAAGCATTTACAACACAAATGTGTTAAACATGGTAAAATAACTTAGTCATAAGTTTCAAACCTGCTACCAATTTGCATTGTGGTTAGTGAAGAAACCATCTCTTGCTAGTTTAAAGTATGAAATGGCTTGAATTTATCCTACATATAATCTGAGCATATCCTTTGACCGATGAGAGGTGGGGAAAAAAAAAAAAAAAGATCAACTGTTCATTATATCCAGGTTTTTTGTGGTAATTTCCCAATTTTGCATGGTTTAGTGCATTTTAGTTTTCATCAACCACACCTGTTGCTACATTGTGTCGACAGTCATGTACAAATATGGAGATTTAATAACGCCCACATTATGTTGTTGTGTTTTGCTTATTTGGTTTGTGAGACTGAGGTGCTGTCCCTGGGGTTTGTGGTTTTGTTTTTGGTGTTATAAAGAGGGCTAGTCGCAAGTACTGAAGACTTTGTCTCCACCCCTCTTGGCCTGTCAACAGAGTCATCCTATGTTGATTGAAAGACTTACAAAAACAACATTGCAACCATGACCAATGCGGTTTAAATGATGTTCATGAGCCATTTAACTAACAAAGCCACTTGTCCCACATGCGTTTACCAGCAGTTAGGTGTCTTTAACAGCAGTTTGCAGGCGTGTAGGATGTGTATTGAAACAATTTGGCTTCTGCAGAGCTGTGAAAAAATGACTGATTTGCATGTACGAAACGGTACATATATATGTAGTCAGGTGCTGATTAGGGATGCGGTATTTGTTATATTTTGCTATTCGAATATTCGAAGCATCTATTCGAATACTATTTGAATATTTGAATTTTTCGCTTACCGATTGACATGTCGCGTGGCATTCCACGCCACGTGGTAATCAGCGACATCGATCGAGGCCAGCAACACTGCAGTATATATTTCACCACGTTCGTGCGATTAGGACATTGACTTGGAAGTATGGTAGCCTGTTTGGCCGAACCCATCGCCCGCGATACATACCCATAACAGACATGCACTGATGACCGTGTAGCACAGGCGTACTCGCTATACTTGCTGCTGCTAGCCTGCTACTACCTGCTAGTGCTGCTATATCCCTTAACATCCGCTTCAGCCGCTCAGCCGGCACAGTAACGTGATACGTGACGCTTAAACTTCTAAAACGCCTCAACTTCCTTCCTACTTAGGTGACATTACAGTGCTAATTGCGCCCTCGGTCCATTACACAACAATACGATATAGAATCGTTCGCAATACATGGAACCGAACTATAAGGTTCCGTGTCACGACACAATGACCAAACGGTTGGATTCAATGAAAATGAAACTGGAGAAGGACGTTAAGGACGACCTTTCGACGTCGGCAGCTTCAGTTTGCATCACTACAGACATATGGACCAGCATGGCCAATCAAGCATATTTGAGCATGACAGCGAGCTATATATCCCCAGAATGGCAGATGAGAACACCAGTACTGGCCGACACAGAGCTGACCGAACGAGACACAGTGGATGTCATTTCCAATACGCTCGACAATTTGGCGATCACTTGGGGGATTAAAGATAAGGTGTTAGCATGTGTTCATGATGGGTCAAATATGTCATGGACATCAGCATCTGGAGCTTGGCTTGAGGTCGGCTGTGCTGCTCATAACCTGTATCTCTGCATCACGTCCAGCAAGGGAATCGACAGAATTTAGTAACACAGCTTTGTCGAAACTTGTAGGTGCCAGCAGTCATCTCGTTGGGCACTTTTCCCACAGCATTGTAGCTACAGCGGAACTAATGGAACGTCAGACAGCGATAAACATGCAACCAGTTAAATTAATTCAGTACGTGAAAACACGCTGGAACTCTACGTACGATATGTTTGAGCCACTTAACATACTTCGTTGGCCTGTTGTTGCTGTATTGAGTGACCGTTCCGTCGTAAAGCAGTCAGATGCTAAGACACTCGATCTACCTGACGAGCAATGGCATCTGATGGCAGACATTTTTCCAGTCCTGCAACCGCTACAGCTGCTCACATCTTTGTTCTCTCGTGAGCATTCGCAATCTGCATCTTTCGTCTATCCGTCGTTGTGGAAGTTGGTTACAACTGATCTGGCCCCTAATGATGACGATTCAACAACCATTGCAGGTTTCAAGAATGCACTGATCAACAGTACCAAGGCCCGCTTTGATATGGAATCATCTAAGGTTGCACACCATCCGTTTGTTATTGCCACAGTACTCGACCCAGAATACAAAGCATTGGAAAATTTCCCGGTGGAAATTTGTTCTGTAGCCTACGAGAAAGTTCGCATGCTAGCTGCCACAATGCCACAGCTGCTGCCTTCAATGACTGCACACTACAACTTATCTGAACCGGCGGTCAAACGTCAGAAAAATGACCAAACCTCTGGGAATGAAGATACCCAAGATGCCGCACGTCGCTTCCTGGGTAGCAGTGTGACAGCAAAGCCAGAATCTGTGTGCGATGTAGAGCGCTATTTGGCTTTGGCACCAGCCGTTCCACCCAATGGTCTACTAGATTGGTGGAATTCGCACGCTACCGACTATCCACAGACGTCAGAATTAGCCGGACGTTACCTGGCTATACCAGCTACCTCTACACAGTCGGAACGTTTATTTTCATGTACTGGTCGCATCATTTGCAGAAGTCGCACACGTTTGCTCTCTGAACGAGCTGAATCGCTGGTGTTCCTATATTTGAACATGTAGACTCTGGCTACACACCTTGACTTCGTAGAATTAGAACTTTTTGAAGTGTTTATTATTACATTGCTCTTTTAGCTGGTAATGTTAATTACGATTTAATTGCCTGTTTGATGCAATGTTTGAAAACAAATAAAAGCATGAGTTTCACACAAGGAAAGCCGACTGTACAAAAATGAATATTCTAAAAGTAAAATATCGATTCGAATAGTAAAAAGTTAAACGAATATTCATTATTCGAATATTCGTCCGCATCCCTAGTGCTGATGCACTGTGGGTATTGGAGTCAGAACAGCTGAAGGGGCTTTTGCTTAATTGGTCGCTTATGAAAATTGTTAAAGATCTTTGTTAGAGAGACTAACGGTGGAAGATGGGCACTGGTGTGCTGTTTGAATGTTGAATCATGATGTGTAAGACCTTGTGCTTTTCGTGTAGGTAAAGCGTTCTCTTCTCGGTCGGTCGGTTGGTCAGTCGACTTTGCATTACTTTGCCTGAGCAGGAGACTGGAGGGTTCCCTCTGAGGAAGATGTTAAAATTAGCACCGCGGTTAAGTGGTCGTGGAGCGTAAGTCAGCTTCTGTGGTGGATCTATACAAAACTGAGCCTCCTGGATTTAACGTATCCAAGCGTCTGAATGGAAGCCAGAGAAGCCGGCCTCTCTTTTGATTTTCCTTTAATCCTTAGCGAGCCTTGTTGAGCAACGGTTTACTGAGCTGGAGAGAAGTGTTACTACTGTACAGTGGAATGAAGACGTCCCCCTCCCCCTGTGTTTCCAAGGGTCATACAACCAGTGATATGATTGACCTGACACAACTGTGTAATGTGAAAGAGTATCCTACCGGCCTAGTCACAGATCTGTGGGACGCCGAGAGTCCTTTGTGAGTGTCGGTATGCGGTGGGACGGATTTTGGGTGTTTTGAAGTTTACTAAAACATGGTGATGTTGGAAATGTTGGCGGCTGTAATGGAAATCCTTGGCTTGCTACTACAAGAATGATTAAAAAAAAAAAGAGCCTCTCTTGTAGTCCCCCCCCCAAATTTTGTGTGGAGAGCCTTTGTAGTCGTGTAGCGGCGTAATGTGAATGTAGATCACCTTACTTTCTCTTGTGGACGTGTTTAACACGCCGTCCGCACTCTTAAGTCCTGCTTTGGCCTGACCTTTCTTTGGTTTTTTTGCTTTACAGATCACTTGCTACAGGAATGCTAATGGATTTATAAACATGGATTTTTGTAACAAGATAACATACTTAGCATGCAGACTGCTTTTCCTTTAGTGTCTCATTTTTCATTTAAGTATTATGTAGGCCAAATGTAACTGGTAATTGGTTTTTGTTTCCCCCAAAATTTAAGAAACGGTTTGGTTTTGAATTCAGGCTCAGGCTCTGATGTGAAGAGTCTTTTGTGCTGGATAACGCCATGACTTTGGGTTTGTCACAAACATTAACGTTAAAGCGTGTGAGGTAATGAAGCAGTTTCACTGTAGTTGCCCCTGAGGGTAGGATTTTAATGCAGCTGTAATTTGTATCTGAAATAAAACAGGTGAGCTGTTCAAATAATGGGTGACAGATAAACCGAAGGTAATTCAGATTTGAACTTTGTTCTGTTGTGTAAAGTTTCTGTTTGCAGTGTTTTATAATGTTAAAGAAAAAATAAAATATAAACTTTTTATAAGGCTATTGCCCTTAGAAATACATTTCTGGACTATTTGGGCATGACTTGAATATTTTGAGAATAATTAAGAAGAACGATATAAAGACAATATTTTATAGCATGCAGCCTAACCTTTTGAGCATTGGTAATAGTTTATATTGGGTTACATTTTTGAAAAGTAACTTGTGCTTAAAGAAAATCATATTAATTAGTTCTCCTGGTTGTCTTTTATAATTAAAGTGGTGTTAATGTACAGCACATTATGTCTGAAATATAAATGTATTAAGGGAAAGAGACAGATTTATCATACTTAACAGTGCTTGAAATTCAAGTATTTTCCAGTATGGTTTCTGCTTGTTACCTGTGTGAGCTTGTGAGCTTCCAAAGCACATAAACATCGTTGCTACATCTGATTTTGCAATGCTGAGGTTAAAAATGATACAGAGTTGAGTTGCGTACTAGGAAAAGTAATTCAGATCTAGAGAGATATTATGTGGCTATTTAATGTGGAAGTGCAATTCTGGAGATTGAGAGAGATTTTAATATGGAAAAGACATTTTATTTTTACCAATTGCTCATGTAAATTTTATTCCCATATTGTGGTATGTTTGAGTTTGCTACAATCAGATCATTTCAAATAGTTTTTATCGCCACTTTTTATGTGTTTGCACAGCGCTGATTAATTTCTTGGAACTGAGTCGGGGTGTGTGTGTGTGTGTGTGTGTGTGTGTGTGTGTGTGTGTGTGTGTGTGTGTGAGAGATATACACTTTTTGAACAGTGCAAAGCTGTGCTGTTTAAGGACAGCACTGAGCTGGTGTCACAGTGAAGGGGGGGTGTGTCTAGGCCACTCTGCGTTTATTCGTGATCTTCGGAATCCTTTCCTCTTGGAGGGGGTCCTGCAGAGCAGCCCGCTGCAGGACATACTCAGTCACTGGCTTTTGGCCTCTGTGCTCTCTGTTACGTGCACACTTTACAAATCGTGTGTCAAACGTTATGAAGCTCTGGGAAGTTCTTGGGTAATTGAAGTTGTTCACTCTTTTACTTCCAGTAAGGACCCTTGAGGTTATCCATAAATAGGTTTAGAAAGTTGAAGGTGTGTGTGTGTGTGTGTGTGTGTGTGTGTGTGTGTGTGTGTGTGTGTGTGTGTACACAATATATAGATTAAAAGGTTTGTCACTAAACATCTGTGTGCATCATCTCAATCTGTATCATGAAGTCAAAATATGTGAACTGGGAAATGCAGGTGAGTTGTATGAATAAAAAGAATGCGGTTTTCATGGCAAGATATCCGAGCTGCTGTTGGTGTAATAATAGTAAAGCTGTAGACTGGTCATTGTCAGGCCATTTTAGTTAGTTTGACCATGACTAATATTAGTTTTTCATGTCTGAGATGCCAAAGCGGCCACTTCACGTGCCTGCAACACTAAGGCACAAAACGCTGCCACTTCGTCACGGCCTGGAAGCAACGAGTTGATGCTACTTTATATAATGTATTTTTACTTGTTTAATGTATGATGCATGTTGAAATTCACTTGTAGACTGCTCTTTTAATTTTTTTTTTATTTTTTTTTTAACATGTATAAAGATGTCGTAGGTGTTTAACTTGCCGTGTAGTAACAATGGTGAAACAATGCTACAGTCCATCAATAAGCTCTTACTTGCCAATAAAATGGCAGTTTACATTTAAATCGTTTTTGTTTCTATTTTGGCCATGAGAAAAACTATGACCAGATTTTGTGTGCGTGTGTGTGTAACCATAATAAACATGCTATGTAGTTTGTAAAGGTACCTTGAAGTTAACTTTTATTGCCAAGTTGAAGGCAGTTGAACTGGGCATTAAAAGTCCACAATTAGTTTAGCTCCCTTTCTTATTTTTTTGTGTGTAAATACTTAAATATTCTAATATGGAAAATTCAGCAGCACCAGGCTCCTGTTTTAACTGGACTTCAGTCGTTACATTTTCGTTTTTCATGGTATGATGCTACACAGTATCAAACTGCTAAACATTGCAGTGAATTCAGGGAAACCCTCAATACAAGGTTTTCAGCATAAATGAGCGCACACCCTTTTTCACTATAAAATATTTATTTTCTAGATAACTGCGTCTGGTGTATAAAACATGCTCCCCCCTCCCAGATTCCATCCTCCAGAAATCATGAGGAAGATTTGCTTGCATTTCACTAGGAACTGCAGTTATCAGTTACACACCTGCTTTGGATCTGGTGTGGAACGGAGTGCATTTCATATTAAAATGTTGTGACTGGTGTCAGAGATCCTAGTTGGTTTGTTTTATTTTTATTTTTTTTAACTGATGACCAATGAGAAGCCAGTAATCAACGTACATATTGTAAGGCCGGGGCACTAGAGGTTGCCTGGCAAGATTTCATGGCAGGCCAGCAGTGCCAATGTTCCATGCCCAGTTTGTGCCCTTGATGGCATGAGAGCCCATCTGCTTCTGCCACTTGCTAGTTGTTTTGCTTGGTGTCGTCATGCTACAGCTCTGTTGGTTATGATGTTCCTGTCTTCAGAATGGCCGCAAACAGCATGAACACCGCGGCTTGGGTCCTGCGCGGGTATAAGGCAGCACAGTATCCTTACAGCAACCGGTGCGTCAAACTTTACAGACGCGTCATCACCCCGGCCCCTCTCCTGCCTTCTGCACGGAGCGCCCTGAACATGTGAGCAGACCACATGCGCTGGTTCTTCACGTTGTAATCTCAATGTGTCGAGCTGGGAGTTTCCCCCTTCAGCGCACGTCCTGTTTACATGCTTTCACACACACACACACGAGCTCGAGTGTGAAGTTCATTTTCACGGCACGCTGCCGCGGTTGTTCCCTTTACAGCAGTCGTAGACGTAACGATGGCGTGACTTTTTATTATTATTATTTTTTGCCTTGTCACAAATTAGTTGGCAAGTTGGGAGTAGGGCTACAGTGTTGAAGTTTGCTTGTGTGTGTGAAAAGAGCAGACAGTGGTGTGATGTGTAGGGGTGGCTCTTCCGTCTGTGAGGAGCCTTGTTACTCCGCGAGTGAGGCGAACGTATCGCTTTGGTAACCATGCCCCGTTGGAATTTGCTGATGCCACCCGATGCGGGAGGCCTTCAGAGAAGGACACGCCTCCTCTCGCAGTGGCTTTACAAACACGGCTTCCTTCTTCCATACAGTGTGCCACGTGACGAGTCAAACATCAAGTTTCAGACCACCTTCTAATCTTCTGAACAAATCGGTGATAATGGGACTATCAAAGCTGTACTTCAGCAGCCGCCGTGTCCCTGGGGGAGAGGCAGGCTTTGCTGGTTGCATGCATATCCCGGAATGTCTGCACTGATGCGTTTTGACTTTGCTCCATTGTTTGTGGATGGTTACGTCGATTTGCAGACGCATCGGCAAAGACAGCGCACCGTCATTAGGCACGGTCCGCACCCTTTTGTGCAGCTGGCCTGCGTCGGACCCCTTTGCTCAGTGAAGCTCAGCTCTAGTCCAGGAAGTTCTGAGAGAGGCTCTTAAGTGCAGGATCAGAAACAGCTCCGTCTCAGCGGGTCGCACTGAAAAGTGCTGGGCTTCGGTTTGGATGTTTTTCCCTGGCCACCCCCAACCCCCCCACACAGCTGCACCACAGTAATGTGTAGGTTTCAGCTCCCCTCCCACTCCGTGCTCCCTCCACCCATTCTGACACGCGTGTACCCACACCACACGCACGCGCTCCTCGCTTTAAGGCAGCAGCTCTGAGGGAAGTAAAATGAGCAGCGCCAAAAGGGAAGGGGTTTAATTGATTTATTATTATGCCGAGGGCAGCCAGGAAAGCACAGACAAGTGTGTGTACAGAGGAATGGCAGCCTGGTGGCTCATGGGTAGAACATCAGGCTGGGATGCAGATGACTCCTGGTTGAAACCCCAACTGAACACCAGGTGTTTCCTAGCAAGACACCCAGCACTAGCTCAGTGTAACACACATGAAATGTTGTAAATGTAATGTGAAGTGAGAATTGGCTAAAAATGATGAATGGCTGACCTCACAGTGATTGACATCTTGGGAGTTTGGTACCTCGAAAGGGCTGGCCTGTGTGTTCGTCTGTTGCTGGGGGCCTTTCTGTTTTTGAGGCTGTACTATGGTATGCCGTTGAGCCACATTTGAGTCTTGCCTCTAACCTTCAGATGAGCCCTGTTGAGTGTTAACCAAGCCCCAGTTGCTAATATTTGGGTGCCCAGTCACGCTCTGTGGCTGTTTGGTTCAGGAGCGGGTCACATGCCATGCCAGCTTGCTGTGTGGGCATGTTACTCCCCAGTCAAACCACATGGCACATCTCTCAAGGCTTTGCCCCTGCTCAGATGGGTCAAGGAGGTGGGATTATGTTTGTGTGTGCATGTGTGAAAGCCACATTGTTGCAGCTGCAGTTTGCTTCCTCTGTCCAGACACGAGGGGGGGGGCCCGGCCGCCGGCCCGCGCGGGGGGGGGGGGGGGGTTGGGGGGTGGGGGGGGGGGGGGGGGGGGGTGG
>JABJVR010003488.1:0-15855 GCA_025773905.1 Chitala chitala
AGGCTGGGTGTCCCCTGCCCTGTGCCCTATGTGTCCTGGGGTGGGCTCCAGGCTGGGTGTCCCCTGCCCTGTGCCCTATGTGTTCTGGGGTGGGCTCCAGGCTGGGTGTCCCCTGCCCTGTGCCCTATGTGTCCTGGGGTGGGCTCCAGGCTGGGTGTCCCCTGCCCTGTGCCCTGTGTGTTCTGGGGTGGGCTCCAGGCTGGATGTCCCCTACCCTGTGCCCTGTGTGTTCTGGGATGGGCTCCAGGCTGGGTGTCCCCTGCCCTGTGCCCCATGTGTCCTGGGATGGGCTCCAGGATTCCCTACAACCCTTAACAGGATGAAGCGGCATAGAAGATGACTGACTGACAGTTTTTACAGTGTATATAGTGTCACATTCTGCCTGTGGTTGTTGTGTTTTTAGCCTTTTTGTATTTTCTTGAATTCATTTACACAAAAACATTGTTATAAAACATTTGGAGTCTAAATAGTGTATTCCAAAGACTTTGGAGCTTTGTTTATTGTAATGAAAAATAGACAAACCTGAGTGGACGAATGGAATTAACATATCTGAACAATTCTTTTGTGTATTAAACACAATCATTTGTATGTAATTTGCAGTATTTTTCTTATTTAATTGTATAAAACTATTTAAATAAAGCACAATCTTTGTAAACTGTAACATTTGAAACAGTTACCACTCATCTGCTATTACCTCGTCATGCTGGTGGATACCGCCCAGATACACCTACTGCACAGGCCAAGGGAGCTGTACATTCATCATACATGACTGTAATTGTTTCTAATTATCTCTGCTCTTGAAAAGAATGATGTTCCCACTCAGACATCACAGAGACACCTTCGTGGGGTTCTCAATGCGAAGAAAAGAGAGTAGGTTACATAAACCAGAATCTTGGACATTTAATAAGCTTTGAAAATAAAAATAAAATTTACAAAGGGACAAAGCAGCTGAACACAGCAATGTACTTACTGAACTCAAGAACAAAACCTAAAACATTTATATACAAAAAACATGGCCTGTGCTTTAAAAGATGAAACATAAAGCAAATTGGTTTGTTTTACATGTCCGCATTCTCTTACAACCCAAGCAATACAGACGGTTGTCTAGATAGGTAATTCTAACATATATAAATCAAAATTTCCAGTATGAAGTGACTCCACAAAAACCATTAAGAATACACACTAAGGTTAACTGAATAGATGTGCACACCAGGTAAAGGTGAGCAGCAGCCTGCTTTTATTGTCAAATACACGTGAGCTTGATATCTGAAATTCCCACATATGCAAAAACTAAGTTATGTAATGGGTTGCGGAGTGCAGTAATTACACGTCAGGAACTGTTTGTAGTCGGCTTTAGTTTTGTAGGATTGTGGGATTTTATATTGTAATCTCGAATGCTGATTTTTTATTAGCTAAAATATCGAGCAATGTAAAGTTTACAATAATATGGTAACCCCAGCTGTTTAACCCCTTTTCCCATTCTAATGCACATGTAGTCTTTGCAAAATCACAATAAGCTGTTTCTTTACTGTGGAATTGGAAGCATTTGTTATGTGCTGCTTGATAACATGCTCATGTACAGCATTTACCATAACGTGCACATTCTGGTATAATAGGTATTAGTTCTTGTAGGTAATGAAACCAACAGGCTAGAGCCACTTTTTCAGCTTGCTTACTCTGCAATTTGTTCACACCTGCAGAAGGCTGGCTACATGGTTTGCTACCTACATGATGACTTTAATTAATCATGTGAGCTTCGAGACGCAAGAATCTGCAGACCATGCAGCCTTCCTGGGATATTATTAGACACCCATGCCTATCTAGGCAGGAGCAGGTGATCCAAGCTAATCTCAGAAAACAGGTGATAAAAGGTAGAACGCGCATTACACGGAGTATCGATTGACTCGTACCAACCGTGTGTGTGCAGGTTGGTGTCCTGGTCTGGCTGACGTCTGTGCCTTTAATTCTGCTATTGTTTGCCGTGTACCTCATTAGGATTTACAAAGAATCATGCCCTTTTCTCATTAAGTAACATAAATAATGTACGATACAGGTGCTGAAGAGCAATGGCTGGCTTTAATGCACTCTGCATTTTAGGGACGTCTGGCCCAAAGCTCGTATAGAAAAACTCAGTAATCACATTAGTGCGTCCAAGTGTATTTGTACATGCAAGCACTTCTGTGTATTGCCAGTGTATTGTTTGTGCATCTGTGAGCATGCTCCCTTAGAAGAGGTTAACAAAATGTAACAGTTAAACAAAGACTAAAAATTTAACTAAATTTGGTTCACTGATGACAAAAATGTGCATTTCGGCCATTCAAATTAATATTTGTTATGCGCCTTTTGTTATTGGGAATTTGTAGTTACCAAATTATATTGGAACTGTAATTGAAGTTATGTGATTGCTTAGGAAATAAACTATACATGAGTATGGAATATACTGTATTAGCAAAAGTACACATACATACATAAAACAGCTACCAAAATTTTAGGAAAACTTTAAAAAACACAGAAATATACACTTGTACGCAAGGGTACCAAAAAAGAAACCTTGAAATCTACACAAGACTTTTAAGCACAACCTAAATAAAACTGAAAAAGAGAAAGTAATTAAGTTAATTTGTTTCTGAATAATCAATTAATATTGATTATATATATATATATATATACATAATATTGTATGCCCACCCCCCCCCAAAAAAAAACATGCCAGTATTGTGGGATGTTTCATATGTTTGGAAACTTATTAAGGTAAACAAGTCAGTCCTCAGAGTAGCATTATACATCCAGTATGGTAAATAATTGAACATACACCTCTGGTTAAAAACTTGATTCTAAATAGCCCCAAAAATATTAATGTCAACAAGTACAAATGTAAAAAAAATTCTTGCATTTTTTTCTCTTAATTGTATCATTCAAAACAATGAATATTTCAATTTGTGGTAGAAGATGAAAAGTGTTATTGTTAGTAACACACAGTCGACCATGAAATATTAGATTTAAACAAATGCTTGAATACTAACCAGAACCAGCCCTGACCAGTATAGTGCCCTAGGCAAGATTTTAGCTGGTGCCCCTTACATTGCAACCAATTCCACCACCAATTGCTGCAGTGCTGCCCCTATGGATGGACGGTGCTCCTAGCATTACCCTATACAGTCTATGCCCAGGGGAAGCTCTGTTACTAACAATGTTTTTTTTTCTCTTCATTAATAAATGAATACATCAAAGTGTATATATTTGAACTCCTGCCTTTCTATACTGTACTACTATTCATGCAATTGTCCAAGAGTAGTCAGTCAGTCAGTCGCTAACTCACCACAGGGCTCCAAGAGTAGTGTAAAAAGTAATTTCTTGCATGTAAAAATATGGAATTTTGCAGGGTTGGAATCGAGTTCCTCTTTAAAAATTAATTTAGAAGTCTAGACTAGAATTCAACAAAACATTTCAAATCTCACTGGCCCTTTCTTCAGTACGTCACATTCAATTAACATTGAGATGTAGTGGTGTGACCTGGTGAGGGCTATAGTCAAAAGAAATTACAGAAATATCAATGAACTTGAGACAGTTCTGTAAAGAGGCATTGGCTTCATTCTTCTTTATTGCTGTTGAGCCAGTCTGGTCTGCAGTGTCAGGAGATGTTTGACGGAGGACTGTTACTATCCGATTCACATCACTTTTCGAACCTGGACTGCGAACATTTTAACATTGCATTCAATAAAGATATAAAAAAGCATGGTTAGGAGTAAATAAGGTGACAACTCTCAGAGCCACAAATGCCAATAAAAAAAAAATTTCATCTCACATTATAATGCCTGATTGGCACCCTGTTCAGGCTACCTGCAACCCATGGGATACGTGGTGGGAGGATGAATGGATGAAAGGATGGACGGGCTGATGGAAGAGTGAAAAAAAATCACTTCAACAGTTAATGGCTGTACTCTGCTCTCTAAGTATTCCAACAGATGTTTGCCAGTGATATGCAAATTATGCAGAATATCAGTCTGGGGCAACCCTGACATTGAAGAGCATCACTGCAGTCCCTGTTTCTTTAAGGAATGTACCCAGAAGTGGTCCTTTTAAGCAATGTGTCTGATAAAAATGTCGCAAAGGGAGGGTTTTGCCTAAGTCAGTATGACAAAATCAAGGCACATCAATCATGGTAAAAGCACTTGAATTACTATAGAAATTATCTTTATAGGCAGTTTTTTATATGCCATTCACAAACAAATAGCTTAGTTGAATGGTTAAATAAAATTTTCTACTCTGAGTTGGAAGTTTATTTCCAATAGTAGTTAAAATCCAGTAAATTTATGAAATATTTCATTTGTTTATTTATCTTTAGCAGTTTGAGAGTTTCTCTGTTCCTCTGTTTGACTTTTCCTGACTAGAATTTTGCTGAAAATTTTGGAAGAGGTGAACATCATTAGAAATAACAGGAGGATGTTTCCAAACCTGTCTAAAAACAAAGTTCAATGTCTTCAAATAAAAGAAAGCCCTCTTTAATTTGTCCTGACAGCATGGAGTATAGGAAAAATGAGATGAAAATTATATTTGTTCTCCTTCCATGTGAAATTACTTACAAACAACATCACTTACTACATCAACATACCAGTTTTTTCTAAGAACAGTCATTAGATCCTGGCTTCACTGCCTTTACAGCCACAACAAACACAAACTTGTGTATGACCTGCTGGACAGGTTTTGTTCGGTTTGTTTTGTTTTCATTTCATTTTCATCTTTTGTTAGTGTGAAGAGGGCACTAGAAGAGCCTGTCTCTTTCTTCTCTTTCTTTGGTTTCCATTAGTGTTTCCTTCCTTTCAGTTTCCATGGTGCACCAATGTCCTTTCAGTGACTGACGGTGTTGGAATTCACTTTGCATACTCAGATTCATCTCGATTATTTCTATCACAGGCTTCTTTTGAGAGATGGATGAATAGACACCAAACAAAAAAAAAAGGCATTCATGCATTTACTTCCCAACCATTTATCTAATTCAGGAAGAGGGGGAGACTTTCCCAAAGTGTATAGAGCGTAAGGCAGGTATGACACCTCAGATGTCCCCTGATGGGCCCAGAGATATCTTTAGCTACCATTTTAGCTATATGAGCTGCTATTATTGTTAGTATTAACATCCATTCATCCATTTTCCAAACTGCTTATCCTGTGCAGGGTTATGGTGGGCTTGGAGCTTATCCTAGGGAGTTTAGGGCACAAGGAGGGGCACTTTGAATAGGGTGCCAACCCATTACACACCCATTTCCACACCCATTCATATACTATAGGCACTGAAGAAGCACCAATCAGTCTACATCGCATGTCTTTGGACTGTATGGAGATACTGTATCTGGAGGAAACAGACAAAACACAGGGAGAACATGCAAATTCTATGCACCAAAGTGAAGGCTAGATTTGAACCCCCAGCCCTAGAGGTGTAAAGCAACAATGTTACCCACTGATACACTACGCCTCTACTCTTTTTATTAATTTTATTGTTGTTTTTGTTGTTGTTGTTGTTATTGTTTTGCATATGGGCCCTGGGGTGCACAGTCATCCCTGATTGTTGACCAGCCATGCCTTGTACCCGTAAACTGGCCTCCAATCGTCTGAGAGAAACACTTGACAGGTCACAGAGGATTAGTGTGGATTTGAGGAGAAAGCCCTAAAATTGCCAGCTTTCCAGCAGTGATTATGACCAGACCCTGGTTACCAGCTGCACCACTCGCTTCTGCAGCCATCTAGCCATTATTTCAATACCTTGTTTGTTGCAATGCTACAAAAAAATATTATGTAAAGACAATGTATGATGTAAGGACTGTTATTTGATTGTGTTCTGTAATCACACAAATTAATTAGTTTGGCCTTCCATTGCTTTGCTAATTCCAAAAATAGACACATTTTATAAGTATAAATAATGTGAGCTACCAGGAGGCAGGGAAACAAAGGTCTAGCTTAAGCTGGTCAGCTATAACTCCATGGCAACAGGTCAGCAGCCCCGGGTCAACATGGGTCACGTAATAAACCCTAGCTGCACTTTTTCATATCGTTTTTGTGAGGGTGTTTTTGTGTGCTGTGGTTTATAAATTATTTTTTCTGAACTCTTTCCTACATTAACCACAGCCGCAACCTGAAAGCATGTCTCAAAGTGAATAAGGTTTCTTTGCATAACCACTTTTCTCCATCTTTTCCTTCAGGGACCATGGCATTAGCACACTGCAGGATTTCTCCCCATTCAGGGTTGTACAGCTTCCCAGCATTTAGAAAGTGGCAAGGTTCAGTGGCTGTGTTTGTATTTTATTAATGACTGATAGTGTCTTAGTTGGTGATAGTTGTTATTTATACATTTGTTTATACATTGTTTTTAAGCACAGAACTCAATTTAATATGAAACTAAATGTGCATGACCCAGCTTACAGTGTACCTGTTCAGACAACTGATGTCTGACTATGACATGGCAGACTTAAACAGAACGATCCCTGGCTGTGAGTGATGCTTAATATGAAAACTAGATGATCGTGTTTGTCAGGTGAAAAACCGAGATGCCAATATGGATACTTGTTTTTGTTCAGTGCAATGAAAACAATATACAGAGAAACTAATTATTCTGAAAGTTAAATTTACAGTTTTCTGTCACAGTTGTATGTACAATATTGCTATTTTTGGATATAGCAAACTACTGTGCCTTAAATATTTTTTAACCAGTTACCCAACGTGCTTTGGGTCTACTACATCCAGCAGGTTAATAAACAAGTAGCAATTGCAGACTGTTAGGCCATGTTACGTTAAAGCTATGTTATGGTTTGGTTAGGCTTATGTTATATGTGTTGCAGTCATGGCATGACCTCTGAATATACAGTATAAACTATGGAAAGACAATCCATGCTCTGTATCATGTTAAATCACAGAAAGATTAGCACTGATACTGTCACAAGCATATTACACATCTTTGTTTGAAGGAAACCAAGGATGTTGACATTAAACAAGGTTTAAATATTAAAGAAATTAGAAAGCAATCATTAAATATATCTCTTACCATTTGTTTATAAATTTGCCTTTGCCACTGTTTTGTAATTACACAGGAAATGTAATTACATTTTATTTGTGCTATTTTTGCCATAAAAATTGTATTGTATTGTAAAATAATTGTTCAGTTCTCGAATATGGGGATAACATACAGGTACTTCTTGGTAGGTATTGGGTACAACACTGAAGGATACAAGGGCCCCCTGGAGAAGACCTGAGCAGGTATGGAGGGAACATGGAAACTCCATACACAGACAGGTGATGCCACATTCAGGCCATCAAATCTGCCAGTATGAGGTCCAACAGTGCAAACTGCAGAGGAGAGGCTTTATGCTGGTTCACAGCCCTTTGCAGTTAGACTGGAGAGGGGCAGTGGACTTTAACATCATACATAACACTATTTTAATAATGCAATCCTACATATTTTATTTAACGCATTTAAAAATGCTAGTCTGAAAAGACATCCATAGGTTTCATCACACTGTGAAAGGGGTTCATGGTTCAAAATAGGGTAAAGAACCACTGCTGTAGTGAAGTCACACCAAACCTCAGTGTTTTAGCTTTATTATACCAGCAGGTCGTTTGTTTCAGGATTTTTGTACTTTTAGTATGGAAACTTTAAATTATGTATCTGAGTGATTCCCATACACATAAATACATTGAAATGTATACAAATTATTATTATTTTTAAAAATTAATCTGCTGGAATACCGTGGTAACGTACTGTACAGTACATTTTATGAATTGGGTGGCATTAGCTTAAAGTGGTTTGTATAATTTAATGGATTGTTTTTCATTTTCTCAGTGAGCATGCTTGTTAATCGTTATGTTTCTGGATTAGTGCACACGGCTGGGCATGCTGCCATTTTACCTCAGATAAAAATGGGTCAGAATTTCTTACGCCCTTAGCTACAGTGTGTGTATAACGCCAAATGACTCATTCTAAAGCAATTTTGATGTGTTTATTTAATAAAGAAATGAACGTATGGAAGAGAACTGTTGTAAGGTATCGTTTATCTGGCATTTACATGACATTCTATCCTTGCCTAGTTTTCATTTGCTCTAAAGAGAATTCAGCAACTGTACAAGATTGATCAGTATTAAACTCGTTAGTTTCTCCTACAAGAATTATGGTGTCTCGGATGTTCAAAAGGACACGATGAAGTTCGATGTCTTATACAGATGAAAAAAAAAGTAAGAACGAACATTGAAAGCAATAAACCAACAAACGCTGACATTTCCAGGCTATTTCAACAGAAGTAAAAGTGATAGCCTCTCACTCCCATTACACCTTCATAAACTTGAGTCTAACGTGTTCTTGTGGTTTTCGGTTCCCCCAGGGCAGTTTGTCACATCTCTGTGTATTTTTCATGTATGATTTCTTGTTTTTTGTGTCTGACAAATTTTTGTTTGGTTCTTCTCTGCACTGTGTGAGTACATCTCAGTATTCCCCTCTGGTAGGTTACCATCACTTCCCTTTGATTGCAGTTTCTAATAGCTAATATATTGATTGATTAAACAGTGTCTGGTCACTTCTACAGTATTAACTGGGAGAGTTGCAACCAATAAGAATGGGCAGCTCATGACTATGGGTAGCCAGTGGGTAATGAGCAGGTAATTAAATTGTTTCTTGAATGTACTTAGTAGACTAAGTGCTGAGGAAGACAGAGCAATCCAAATTCATCTTAGCGTTTTACTGAAATGATGGGTCACTACTATTTTGTGAACAATCCATCTAAATGTTAAGTTCTTTTTAACTAGAATGAGAAGGAATATGACAATATGGCCTTAATCATTTCCAACTTTAATATCTCTAACCGGTCTGCTAGTGATTAATGGAAAGGCAATTTCATTTTTGCCTTTGAGCTTGTTTAAATTTCCAGTAAAGGTGGGACAGTGTGGGATTGTGTCATCGTGTTTCAGCTTTTTTCAAATTGGTTCAAATATCATGGCTAGATTGCTGCAGAGTAGCTCTTTACTAGGTAATGGGTATTATGTTTTGAAATGATTTAATACACTGCAGTTAAAAGTAATATATTTATTTCTGAAAGTATATTTGAAGTAGAATGGTATACCCAAAGGTATACACACCAGCCAAATCCTTTGTAGTTAGCCTTCCAGTCTTCTATGTGTATATTACTTTTGCCTGGATTTTTGTACATTTGACCTGTTTCTTTCCTGGGACTCTTCATTATCCTTGTTGTTTGGATGTTATTATCTGTTTCTGAGTTTAACCCCATGTATTTCTGTTTCTGAGTTTAACCCCGTTTATTATATACGATTTCGGCTTTTTTCGTTTTGGTGCTTCTGCCTATATTTTTTGAAGGGCATGAGCACGACGCGTCTGCTTTCGGGTCTGTGTACTTACAAAGCTGCCTATCGATTGTCTACAACGAAGGATCTTGTACTTGTCTATTACCCAGAGGCTGCACTGATGGGAAAAGCCAACCGCACACATAAAAGAGGGCACTAGACAGGATTTTCTACAGCAACAAATTCAAGCTGCATTTTTCTGATGTCATATTTTACAGTACACTACCATAAGAGACCATTTTTAGGATTCTTATTTCATGTAAATTATAAAACCGCTACTCCTTTACAAGGTTGTGAGTGGCCTGAAGCCTGTTCTAGGCTGCTTACGATGTAGGGCATAGTACTACCCTGGACATATATAGTTATATAAACTACATATATTGGTAATATACTGAATTAGATTCATCTAACTGTATATTTTAAGAAATGGGTATAAAATATACTACTAAGTTTATATTATATTTTTTATGAGAGTATCATATATCTCCAGATCTCATTTTTTATGTTTGACCACGTATTTTAAACAGACCTTAAGGACTAAACTGTATGTGACTTGAATGTTAATGATATTTTATTTCGTTTTAACTCATGGACATTTAAATCTGTTGGGAGAGCAAAAGTCTGAGTAAGAGTCTTTTCACTCGTTTGTATTCATTTAAAAATTAGTTCAAAAATGAAGTAACGATGCTCATAGACATTTAATTGTTAGGCTTGCCGCGCTGGCACCTGCTGTTTAGGTCTTCATCATCCGCATTCACATACATTCAGATATCGAGATAAGAGAAACAAGATTGCTTGAGTATTGAAATATTGTTCTGTGGCATATTATGGTCTACTCTTTTAGTTAAAGCATATGCCTGAACATGAAAAACATGAAAAAACTTCAGAGGAGAGAATTTTAATGTTTGCGCTGAGAAGTGGTTATTTAGCTAATGAATGCTTTGAATTATTTAATGAACTGTGAATGCCTGTAAGTGAAAAGTCTTAGCTGGGCCGCTGCTGGCTGGTTCTGTACATGACATGTGAAACTGCCAGCAGTAGAGATGTTCGTAATCATGTGACAGAATCCCAGCCTGGTGGTCGGACATATGTTCTGTAACTTCTCAACATGCTGTAAAAACACTAGTGCTGTACCACCAGGCATTACAAACTCCTCAGGTGACCATGCCTGCTTGCGTGACAGCGATAGTTAAAGGTGGAGTAAAAATTTCAGTGAAAATTATTCTGAAACTGCATTCCTGATTTATATCTTTAGTTGTATCTTCCTGAGACCCAGCCTATACATTTGTATCTATTGTAGTGGATATTTTCCATCTGCACCTATTCTCTTAGTAATTTGACTAATGTTTCTATTTCCTGATGTACTGTATGAAGGACATTCTTGGCTTTTTAACGATACCCCATTTCTTACGATGCTGACCACTTCCGCTTTTTTCTCCACAAAATATCTTAAAACTGCAATGCATTTTCTTTCATTGATTCTCAGGAGGATATAGCTGTAACACTGGTATTGTGACTCAAAGCTTTCCATTACCAAAGCACAGCCAAAAAATTTTGCTTTATGTACAGTGCATGCTAGGACTTCAATATACATTAATAAATAAAAGCATTTTAAAGTTTTTTTTTTGTTTGTTTGTTTCTCTTTTCTTGCATGCTTTGGTGAGTTTCCTTTGTCACACTTGGACAATTTAAGAAATTGTTTAAGAGAGCAAAATACAAACATTTGCTTAGTAGTTAAACCAAATATAGATGATCATCAGAAACCATGTAAGATTTTAATACTTTGCATTAGGTTCATGGATGAACTGACAGAGGACTATTAAATAACACGAAAACAGAGTGGAAATTTAAAAAATTATAGAAAGGAAGAAAGAAAGAAAGAAAGAAAAAGAAAAATGTAGACAAGACAGGGCAGAACCAAGAATTCTAAACACAGAATAGTGACCCTAATAAAAAACCAAGTCACATCATATCTGTACTACAGTTCTTTTCCTGTGTAATTCTTTTATGTAAAATATTTTTTAATTGTTGCTACATTCATATTTAAATTTGATTTAAGTATACAAGACCTTGCATGACCTTGCAGGTTTCCCAATGCATGCATTGGTCTTCCTCTGGGTGATAAAAATTTTCCCCCACGGTTTAAGACTCTGCGGTTCAGGTCAGTTAGTGACTCTGAATTGTCCTAAGTGTGTGACGATGAGCGAGCGAGAGTGAGTACGTGATGGTGACTGTGCAATGACAAGTGTGTGATGATGAGTGTGTATGTGAGCCCACAGATAGGTAAACATTCTACCCAGAGTGCTCTGTGCCTCATGCTGCCGGCTTCTGAGGGCAGATCCAGGCCCCCTGTGACCCTACCTTGAATAAATGGCTTGCAAATAAATAATAAATGTATCAGACATACAGTATATAAAAATAGCTACACTGCATGTAATATAGACAATGCATGGTAATGCATCAAAGCAGTCGTAACACATTAAAGACTACCTCATGACCCACCTAAAGAGTCCATGAATTAACATTGATTTCTTATTTCAAAAAGAAGGAAGACATGTGACAGTTATAAATTACTTTAACATACATGCAAACATTTTACCCAAGTCCCTGTTGGTCACTCACATGCGAGTGATGCAAGTCAAAGCAACGGCGAATTATTGAGACAATTTAACTTTTATTTAATGTAAAATACAAAATGAGCTAGATCCCTGGGTGTCACATGTGATTAGTTGTCCACTGCTCCCCTCAGGGGATGGGTTAAAAGTAGAGGATGAATTTTCACGCTGTGGGACTAAAAAAGTTTAAAAATAAATAAATGAGTAAACTCAAACCATTTCTAGCACCAAACTTCATGTCTGACAAAACTTTAACTCTGGACTTTTTTGAAATGGTCAGTGAATAAGATACTGTATGGTATTTATCACGACTGTCATATTGGAGTATAGGATACTTCTTAAAATTACCGAATCATTTTATTTTCTGAATGTTGACTTATAAACAATTATGTCTGATTACAAAAGATTATGTAGCTTTAAAGAAACTTTAAAATATATTACAACATCTCTGTAGCTAACGTATTACTAGGAGTGAATCATATGTCACAAAGGGCATTTCTCTGCTACCATTGTTTCTGTAACTATTGTGCTTGCTAATAGAAATCCATGGTCTCATTCAGTGACTGAGATCCTTCAGCTATTGTTCAGAAGAATTGGAGGGAAATTGTTTCCAGAAAGAGGTGCCATTGTATCCACCACATTAGGCCAGAATCTTTGTACATCATGGCAGACTAAACTGCACCCATTGTGCCAGCTCAGTGTGCCAGACCATTTTGCTGCAACAGACAGACATAGCAGAGAGTTTAATAAAAGATAGCTACACTCACAATGCCTTCTGTCTGGAATATACGTTTATGAATCAGTCCACCACAAAATTTCTCTCAAGATTCTTAAATCTTCACTGACGCATACATCTAATTTTTCTGTGTGACTTGTCCCATAGCAATTTATCTTCTTCCATCCATGGGCCTGTGTTTGCTCTCTCCACTTGTTCAAATTCATGTAATCCAGTATTGTGCTTACGTACGCATTTTTAGTAGCCTACATGACTCAAAAACCTCTAAAAGTGCACTGGAATTATTTCACTGAATGTAGCCCTGACACCAACTTTACATGGCAACATTTAATTTGAAGCCCTTTTGTCAATGCTGGGAAACTATACATGCCTTGTTTGTATAGTTATTATATTTTATTTACATGGTATTAATTCCTATTCATATTTTGTAGAAACCAAAAGATTAAACACTAAATATACTGTAAGGTTTTGGTTTATCTGCTTATCTGATGCTTTTGGTGAAATTAAATATTTGGCAGTTTTTTTTAGACTGTTGAAGCACCTTTCTTCAATAGAAGAGTTCTACTTGGAGTTTGAGCTGTCTGCCTTCAGATTAGGATTAAGTCCATTTCAATGACTGAGATTAAAAATAAACATGTGGTAAACACTGTATTTCTCCTCAATGAGAAAGCCATATTACATCATGTAAATGCAATTGTACATTGGTCCTCAGCAAGTGATGACAAAGTTAAGACTTAAAGACAGTTCTTAACATTACAAGCCAGTAGAAGGTCCTTGCCAGTAAATCCTTTACTAAAAATACTTGCCAATCCCTTGGATTACTACACAAGTGAGCACAGTACACGTGATTAATCTGTCTGACAAACTGAAATAACTTTTTGTGGCAGCTATATTCTTCCTGTTTGTCTGTCGTTATGTTCATTTTTTTTCCTAAATAGCTCTCCATTTGCCAAACATTTCTAGATATAAAGACATTATGCTTATGCATAATTAATGTTGAAAACCTCTGTTATTAAATAAGCTTTCAAAATGCGCATAGAACACTTTAACATATTAGTATATGGGAAATAACAGGCAGTTTCACTTGGTTTTGGATACAGTGGAATTTTATTGCAAACAGTAAAACCCAATAATTTCATTGTGCATGAGCACAGCAGCACAGTAGTACTTTGCTAATTAAGTTAATTGCATACTCAGATTTTTTTGCATAGATTGTGTGACTGTTGTTATTAGATGACATTTGGCATTAACTGTATAGCCGACAACATTCCCTGTTAAAAACTAGATCACTGGATACACATCTGCCACATACAGGGCCACCTCCAGACACTCTGTAGTGGGGTGGCCAGATGTGGTCGGTGAATATGTTGAGTTGGCGCACCTAAAGGTTTGCCTCTGTTTTTCAGACTTGAAAAAGGATGCATACTGTGTTGGCCAGTGCAGGGGCCAGTGTTGTTTTAGCCCTTCCAAGTGCCATTGGCCACCTGCAAATGCACTGCATGCATAATGTACTCATGAAGAGAACATAGTGCCCTTAGCACCAGGACACTGACTGCATAGTTACCAGAAGTGAGGATTTTGACAAAAGTATGAAATCAAAGTTAACAGAAATACAGAAATGTAAACATACACAAAATTTTGCAATAAAATACAGCCAAGTCATTGTACTATCTAACTAAAATATTGTTTTCAAATTAGTTTTGGCATCAGCTGGTTGCTAAGAGGCTTCAGAAATTTGTTGTTAAGAGCACGTGTATTGCAGTGTCTGTCAGATCAGAGTGTATTGCGTGTTGCTTTGTCATGTGCTACTCTGCATTTTGTTGCATGGAGGGGTTCTTTCTTCATGGGGTTAGAGACTGCCTGGAGGAGGAGTCTGGAAGTCTGAGAATGCCATTGGTTGCTGGTAAAATGACAGTTTTTGAATTAAGTGGCCTTCCTCAATGCTACATATGACAAAACATCCACATACTCTATACTGGTTTGAACTCCCCTTTATTTTTCATCTCAGAAGACAGACTTTCTGTGCAATAATTCACATTTGTGTACTGCAGTGTATAAATGTATGAGGATTTTCTCCATACATTTATTTTTCGATTTTCTGCAATAAAGGTGATATGAAAGATCCGTATACTTTGAAAGTCTTTCTTTTCTTTATCTCATTTATTCCTACATCAGTTCAGTTTAATGGCTTTATAGCCTTAGAAAATGTTTTGTTATGCCCCGACAGCACTGTTCCAGCTGGTCAATGTTTTTGGCTGCATGTGTCTTGGCAGATACATTTTACAGGGACAATGAAAGAAGATGCATATAAACAATTCTGCCATGTTTAATCTTATGCTTTACATAAAGTCACCTGAACTACAAATTGCTTTATTTAACAGAAGGCATAGTCTACTCTGAACTCTGCTGTGTGTTTTAGTTATTTTAACATTGAAAAACCTTTGAATTGTCAGCTGTGTTTTAAAATGATCATTATTAAAGTGTTTAGCAACACATGACAAAGTGATTATCAAAAATTTAAAAATTTCAAGAAAAATACATACATGCCCTCCAAGCGAAGTTGTAATAGAACACAGTTGCTGCCTAATATGTTAAAAGCAACTACTCCAAATTACATCTTTATTACTGTTACATAAGGCAAATATAAGAGTACATGCCTAAGACAAGTTTTACTGTAAGGCCAGGTGCTAAGCTAACAAAATATGAACTTAGATATTTATAAATGGTCTGAGGGCGTGTGTACGGTGTTCTGAAACTTTTGAAATGTAAGCACTGTATGTGCATGTTTGTCATTGATGTCCATTACATATACACAAATTCTGATATATCACCTTTCTTTTAAATATGGATTAATTGAAGTGGTGTTCATGCACCTGCTACTACTCATACTAAAAAGGCAGTTTGCATCTCTGTTAAAGGAGTGAAGCGTCTAATTTATAAACGTCACTTAGTACATGCAACAACAAAATAATATGGGCTTTTTTGAGGAATGAAAGCTCTGTTGTGAACATGAGCTCCACAAACCATTATATTCATCTATCAGTGATGTATGGTTATGCTATTGCATTACAGCATAGGCCTTACCTGACATATATCCATCCATCCATTATCTTAACCGCTTATTCCTGGTGAGGGTCGTGGGGAAACCTGGAGCCCATCCCAGAGCAC
>JABJVR010003489.1:0-15855 GCA_025773905.1 Chitala chitala
CACACACACACACACACACACACACACACACACACACACACACACACACACACACACACACACACACACAGAGCCCTCAGGTCAAAAATACAAACAATTCATTTATAAGCCAACCAATACTCATCTGAACAACATTATGCCACAAATTACTGATCATTACGTATTCACGTATTCATTTCAGTATGCTGGGTGATCATTAAGAACACTCGTTCACTAATCTTTCCTGACAACGATGACCTCAGCCCCCCCCCCGTCAGACTGGTGACCTTCACACACACTCTTAGCTCCTCTGCTCACACTCCAGCAGAAACGCGCCTGGTTTCCCTGCTCCAATGTGCGGTGCTTCATCATCCGGTGGATTATGCAAAGGAACGAGCATGTCGTAAAAAAGAAAACAAACAAACAAACACCAGCAGAACGTTTTGGTTCCTGGGTCTCCAGTGGCTTGTTATAGCACTAAGTAATCTGAAAGGCTGTCATGAGAACGGTAGCTGTATAAGTGGGTAAAATCCTGTAAGTGCATTTGGATGAAGCCAGCAGTGAAAACAGCATGTCAGCGACCGTACACAAATGCTTCACAGGATGGGGTCCTTCGTTAGGCAGCTGTTAATGACACTATTTGCACAGCTGCGGCAAAATAGCAAACAGTTGCAGAACAGAACGAAATAAGAGATACGACCTTGGTGGACTTTGGATGGAGTGGGCGATGGAGGGGGGGGTGGAGATCTTGGACACGACAGGGAGGGGAACACCTACACATAGGACCATTATGTATTAATGGTGTCTTAACCTTGCGTGTAGATGTCATTTCATCTTTTTCATCCTGAGTTTCATGCTCAGGGTCGTGGTTACCTTCTGTATATATGATGTTGACAAATGATAAGGTGGCAGACAGAAGCAGCGTTGGACTGTCCTACGTGAACCAGATCAAGAGATGTATTAACCTTATATACTCCCCACAATGCTGTGCGTACCAGGTGACATTGGGAAATGTAGTCTGTATGCAAGGGCACGCATGGCGACTAAATGTGTAATGCAAAGAGTCCGGCTGGATTCTGCAGGTGGCCTGGCTGTGGCAAGTGAAGCGGGAACCCAAGATGGCCTGTTTTACTCGGAGCACAAACTAGCCTTCTTTAAACCACAATAACAAAAAAACAACAAAGACGTGGGATGGAATGTTGAACTGCTGGGGGTGGGGCAGCACGCAGGGCTAGAAGGGTACAGATTTTCAATCTCTGCACAGAAACATTAAACAGCCTCACACTGCACTTTGTCCACCGGACATTAAATCACACGAAACGCATGAATTACATTGGCTGGCAGGGAAAATTAACTCTATATATCAGACACAGCATAAAGAGACCAGTTCTGCAGATAAGTGAACGCGGTGGGGGGGTGTACCACTCACACAACTAGGGGCTGGGAGTAAGGGCAGAGTGTTTGGTGGGGGGAGTAACTCAACATCTCCTCTCATTAAAGTTAACCACTTATCCCTCCGTGGACACATAAACTTGCCATCCCTGCTATGATTTATAGCGTCTACTCTCTGGTCCTGTTCTAACTATTGGATGCCACCAATGAACCCCCCCCCCCTTCCTTTTTGTTGTTGTTGCTGCTCTGAAACCTTCTTCTGCAAATGTAATGAGATTGCACCTCACAAAATTGCTGACTCTGGGTGATACACAATTCCCTAATTATATCAACGTTGCCCTTAAATGTGGGAGAGAAAAATGTACCCTTAAATTTATGTTAATTAAAAAAGGATTTGGGTGTCACTAATATTAATGTAATTAATCACATCAGTGCTAATATAATCCCACCAAGCAGAATTTTGAGCAACACGGAGTAGGATCTTGGAATCTACAGCGTTGCAATAATCCATGCTGGCGGTGAAGCCATTACGCATGTCATTTAAATGTTGGTTGCTAATTGGATTCAGCGCTGCTGTTGTGATTGGGAGACAAAGAGAACACCGATTGGTTGGATAAAGGCAATGCATTCGCCTGGGGAATGAAACGACGCTAACACGCCTTCTGCATCACCTAGGAGCACAGATCCAGTAATCAGATACAGGCTGGGCGGGCTAAGTGCACAGGATGCCTTTAACTGCCAGCAAAGGTCGAGGGCACAAGCTAATTGAGTGGAGTTTTAATTACGGCATGTTTATGACCTTTAAGAGCCGTCGCCAGTTCTGACACTGGGTCCAGAGGTAAGAAATTACAAAGGGGGAGGGGGTTGAATTGCACACCCCATAAATTGTGGCTTTGCATATTTACTTATCTGGCAGAAACAGAGGCAGCTCTGTTGTCAGGGGCCAATGCGTGTCTGTTGGGGTCCGGGAGTGGCGACAGAGCATTGGTCTGTTCTGTCTCAATCTCAGCCTGCAGGCGCCGGGCCTCTCGCGAAGCCTTTATTACTGTTATAAACCATCCCTTGGTGAACAGGGTCTGCTCATCAGGGAAGCCCAGTGAAATCCACATGCCCGCCCGCCTGCCCACCCACACCAAGATGATGGGAGAGATCTTGCGGCGGGACGGCAGATTCTCATAGCACAAAATCACAAGGGGGAAAAAAAGAACGACCATGTGACCAAGAATCCATGTGACCATCAACACAACTGCTACAACGCTATGAAAAAGCGGTCACCTGCACGCTTTTCCGTGGGTGCCAGCCGTATCAACATCTAACAGCCTGCGTTATCCTCACTGGTAAAAGCACTGTGCAAAAGAAACAGGGAAGGAAGCCAAAATCAGCACTCTCGATTACGAAACTCTCTTCGCAAGACACTTCTTACACCTGGAGTAAGACGACTTCCCACACAGAGCAGAACATGCAGCCGCCGTTAGCAGTTAGCAGTTTCCCAAACGGCACGTGGCCTTCAGCAGTGCAGAGAAACGGAAAACGTTTTTTAATTGCACGTCCAACGCACAGCTTTCCCGTAGACTTTTTACGAATGGGGCGATTACACCTCGGAAAGGTGCTCAAAGTTGCGGACGCCAGGAGCCCCTTCGTTAGAGAGAGCCTGCCGCATGGAGGGACCGGCAGGCTGGGGAAGACACCGCGCTGAAGTGAAGTGTGTCAAATTAGTAGTGAAAATAACACGGGCGCTACTGGGACTCATTAGAGAGCAGGATGAAAGACTCAGGGTGTATTTACTTTGCCAGACCGGGCCCCCGAATATCTGTGTGTGCAAGTTATTTCCATGTGGGCAAGGGGGAGAGTTATTACATGACCTCGCCCGTTTGCTATTCCTGCAAGAGAAGGTTATTTTTTATTATTAATATTATTATTCATAAGATTTACAAAGAAAACTTGGAATCGCAGACGGAGTACGGAGAGCTCTAGGGAATGAGCCAATGAAGGCCGCTGCTCTCCTAAATACATGCTAATGCATGCAAGCTCAAGGTCCGATCGCACACGCAGGAAGAGCAGATGCAGGTCCCGCCTGCGCAAATCACACAGGCTGTGCTGTCTGCAGCGTATGGGGGGGGGGTGCTTGTTGTATGTGTTTGGGTCTTTGACAAAAACCTGAGCAAAATCTGTGACTAGGGGCTGCTGCCTTTCACCTGATGCAGCCTGGAAATCAGGGAGCAACACAGGACAGCTGAGAAGGGCTCCTGAGGAGTTAGAGACAGAGGATTGGGTTCAGATATCTCCTACACACACAGGCATACACATTTTCTGAAGGGGAAAGGTAACTGTTTTCCTCGGTTTATAGCTATGAGAAGTTCATACAACTGACTGTATAACAAAAAAATCCAACATCAACACCAGTACAGGCAGCACCAGCAGGTCTTCATGGTGTCATATCTTTATCATAGGTTCTTGGAGATCTTTCATCCGTTGTGGCTGATCAGTCTGGGGGCTTCCTTAGAGCGCCTGGCTCTTTTGACTCACTTCACCTTGAGGGAGAGGCACGTTCCCCTCGGTCTACTCTCTCATCCCTACCTGTGCATCTCCTTCACATCCGCCGTGGCAGCCTCCATCATCATCCCTCATCATAATCCTCCGCCAGATCATTTCAAAGGGCAGTGAGATCAAAGCCAGACAGGGCCTTTGAAAATGGGCAGAAGCTGGGGAGGGGGGAGGGTCGGCAGGTTGGGGGGGGGATAGTTAAGAAATAATTTATTTAAAAAGCCAGAGCTACCAGTTGCCAGAGGCTCTGCACCTATCTCTTGTGGACCTAAATCATCACGGTCTTTCAAGAAGCCCAAAGCGATCGTACCATGTTTACACGCCTGTCAGCGTTCAGCAAGCCTCAACGCGAAAAGCAGCGGTGATGAGGCCCCAGAAGTTAGCGCACACACACTTCAGTGGTTTGCCACAGGTTTGAGAAAATGAAAAGGTGACAACCTAGACTAAACGGGCCGTGGAGTGTCAAGAAAAGGTAGAACCTCAGATTAGACGGTCAACAGGCACCGCACCTGCTCCTAAACCGCAGGCAACCAAACAGAGCGCAAATTCTTTCTAAAATCGGTGAAAATACCTGACACAACCTGTGCTCCATTTTCCCTAAAGAGACAGCTCTGTAGCTACCTGACACATTTAGGAATTAATGCTTAAAGTCGAAGGGATGGAAATGACATTACAATTACTTTTCCCATGCAAGGAAGAGTTACTATTTCTGATACAAGACCATGCAACCCACAATCCCCTCCTGTGTTTTCCTCTCACTGTTCGTGAATCACTCATTCAGCGTGACACCATTAGTTGCCTGACAGACATTGTTAGAAACTACATGTATATTATCCAAACTCGAAGCAGATGAAAAGGACACAAACCCCAACTGCTCTTCTGCTCAGAATTTTACATGACAGAAACGGGAGGGGGGTGCGGGCATGAGGAAGAGGCTAAACTCAAACACTTCTGCCATCTGAACCAAATGCGTAGGTGTATGTCTTCCTTTGTCGCAATGTAAAATTTTAAATGTCGCAAGACAACAAAGCATAAAGTTGTTTTCCTTTTCCATCTTTTTTTGGAAGATATGAGGAGGACATTTTTTGAAGACAGGCTCAGATGCCTTCCTGGGCCCACGCGGCAGTCAACAATCTTATCAGTGTTTTCCAGTGACAGTTTGCCATTGTATGTATGCTGACTGAGTTAACCACCAAGCCAGCGTCTCTGCTCCTCTGCAGCCGTTGCACCACGCACGGAAACCTCTGGAAAACGGTTGCGGTGAGGTCGGAGAAAGCCGAAGAGAGGGATTCGCATTCCTGGAAAAACACAATCCATGGTAAATAAGAGGTCCATGTGACACCATTATCACCGCTGGGGCTGCGGGCTTTGTAAAATCCCCAAAGTTGATTGTGAAAAAATTGAGGGGGGTGAGGGTGCAGGGTTGGACTTTAAACTTCCTGCGTGAAAAGCAGAGCACCGTCTGGGGGGAGTGGGACCCTTCACAAACTGGAGGCAGTATAAAGGCAGGGAGATGTCATACACCACCTGGAAGAGGAGATGTTATCATCCAAAATCATATCATGCAGTAACTCTAGGATGTCTCGAGGATGGTGCAAGTCCACAGCTGTCCTCCAGCAGCATGAGGTCATGTTCTTTCATTAAATTTTTCCAAAGACCAGCAAGCTGCCCAGGTTTCACTGCATAAAAAGCAACAGCACTAGGACTGTATTGTAGATCAATGCTTGGGTACACAAAAAATAGTAATAGTAGAATGAACCGGCTGGAGTTTTACAAGGCAGCAATAAGGACAACGTGGTACAACAGAACGAGTCTTCGTTACACCGTGACACAGTAAATTTGTGCAGCAGATGGTCAGTAACGCTTGGGAACAGAACAAAGCGCGAGACGTCTCCTAATGAATACTTGAACTCGACCTCCATGTCAGCGTTTGGAAGCTAACAGGAAATCATCCTTTATTGATACAACACGTACCGCCTCCAGAATGTCCAGCAGAAGGCTGCGGTGGCTTTTTCATAACAGTTGTACAGAATTTTGAGGGGAAAAAAAACAAAACGCCATTCTCGAAATGCACAAAACCTACCGGGATACGTGCAGAAGGAGTTTAGAGGAACGCTGTTTTTAATTCACACTTGATATTAGAACATTTATGGTAAAATCCCTTCCTTTCTGTGGAGTAGTTTTGTCTGCCACCTTCACGTGGGCTTTCAGAACCACAGTAAAACTTGTTAATAGGGTCAAACTGGGTGTGGTTGGAGGACTTCATCACCCAACAGTTGTCTCACATTACAAAAAGCCCCCCACAATTCAGGACTGGGTTAGATGGAATATAGGAATGCCCATGTCAGACCGCCTACCTTATTGTTTGAGCAGTTCATTGGAGCTTTCCACATATGCATCCCATCTGAATGTTACATCAGGAAAACATAATGGGTCCTCACTAGGCCAGGGAGAATAGGGTGAGCAATCCCCAAACCGTCCCAGAAGAGGCGAATCATGTTCAATTTGGTCTGATGCCAGTCAGAGAAAGGGTTAATGCCACAGTCCAGATCAACTCTGCAGTGTGCTTTTTTATGTTAAAATGCCCAACCACACCCAACTGTCCAGAGATGTGACAGAGCCAACAATTACAGCTACTTCCTTGTCTGCATTAACCCAAAGGTGGTTGGTGTTAAGGGAGTCTGCATGTATTTAGCCTTGACCTACAATTGAGTTAGCTCGAGAGTTCGAGAAAACCCCCCCACACCCCACACACACACACACACACACACACACACACACACACACACACACACACACACACTCAACAGGGCCAATTTCCTTTTTATCCTCATCATTGCAGCAGACCAAGGGAGTGACATTTATCCATATTTCATGAAGGATTTTTCTAAGCATGCCGAACAAAGGAATCAATTTCCCAGCAGCGCCTTGCTTAAGAAAAACAATAATGACCTCCAGGATGGGGCAGCAAAAGCTGTGAGAATTAATTGTGAGGTAAAAGAGCCTCTTTGTTGGGCTGTCGGGAGGAAGGCAACTCGAGTGCCAAGGAGCAGGGTTCGAACAAGCAGGCGTCCCCCTCAGTGGAAACATGGCTGCCAACAGTCCCTTCAACGGAGGGAAATGAATTGCAGAATTAAAAAAAAAAAAAAAAAAACTCAACAATAATCGGACAAAAAGTGGACTGAAAATCAGACAGATGTCACAATTTGCAATCTCACCGTAACAAAGGCACACGGCAGAAGAAAAGGAGCGTTATCCGGTGCTGCCAAACCATCTCAGGGGTCACCGGAGGTCACTAGAGCCAAGCGCGTTACCGGGCGTCGAGGAGGTCGTGCCACATTCCACGCATTCCGCCGTTCTGTGCAAAAATCGACCGGTGTTGCTGTAATTTCTTTGACAGGGAACAATTTCTTAGAAAACTATTTCCTTGGGGACAAAAAAAGAAAAAAGAAAGTCTGAGACGACAGCTTTATTGGCTTTCCTGTTCCATTCTGCTTAATAATGACCCCTTTTCCTCCCAGCTTCCTGCAGTGCTTCTGGGTGAGCCTCTAACTGTCAGTCCATTGGTCACCTCACTAAGTCCTCTCTTACTCCTCATCTCCTGAGCTGCCAGGGCTGGAAGCCAATCACTCCACCACGCAGTTGTTTGAAGGCCCTCTTCTTGAGGAGGGTTTTGGAGGGGGGTTGGTATGTGGGTGGGAGCAGGAGTGAGATGCTCTGAGCCTGAGTGCCCAGACAGCACTCTACCTGTACTTAGTGGTGCACTGTGCTTCCAGATCTATGCCAGCGTTATGCACTCCTAACCTTCAGCGGCAACGGGTTGTCATGGTGACCAGGACTGTCAAGGTCCTGCTGGCTCCTTGAGGCTAGAGAGAGAGGCAATGTCAGGCGGTGAGTACTTAAGCCCCCTCACACACACAGACACACACACACAGACACACACACACACACACAAAGAGCTTGCCCACCCTCAGTGCCAGCTCACAGTTGTCCTGATCTTCGCACCCCCTTTCCTCCTCACAGTACCAAACTGATCACATTTCATAACAGATGAGGCTCAACAGACTTCCAGTGGTGCATCTGAAACCTACACCCAGTCATGGGTGGGCTGGAGGAAACTCGCCATGGCAACAGCTCCTTGCCACCCTGGAGTACCAGCTTCATATTCAGCTGGAAAACTTCTATCCTCACCTATGATGCAATAACAAAATGCCTTTTGCCAGGGCCTGAAAAGAATGTCCTATTTTACTTATTCTGACCTGCAAATAAAAGCTCCCTTTTCTTGCATGCTGGGAACAAGAAATGCCACAAAGTTCGAAAACTCAGATACGTAGATGAAGCTTCTGGTCAAACCCCTTGCATGACAGATACATCATGCACCAAACCACAGGGCAAAAGCACACACCAACTGCACTAATGCCCTACTGCGGAGCTAAAAGACATACAAAATATCCTCAGACACAACACACTGTGCACAGTCAAGCCGATTAACTGAGAAAGTGATGTGGCCCGCAAGTGGCTGGCAATACCACTCGGAACCACCGCGATGTCAGAGTTAGGAACAAGCAATAAACTATAAAAAGCCGAAGTCCTCATAGGCTTTTTCATTGCATTCTTTTGACACTTCCAAAATGATACCGAAAGCCACCACACTCACATCTCTGCAGAACACAACTTCATCTTTAGCCTTAATAGTAATTCAGCAGATTATTATTCTCCAGAGATTCCACATACATTTGTTATCTGTAGCAGCAGACATTTATTCATTTAGCAGATGATTTTATCCAAAGCAACTTACAAAATTTCACATATATGTCACAATGAGCTAGTGCTAGGTGTCTTGTTCAACCAGGTGGCTGGGTTGGGATTCGAACCAAGAGACTTCTGCATCCCAGCCTGATGTTCTACCCATTGAGCCACCCATTAAAGGCAGTGAGAATACTTCCTTCATGTTTTTATTCAATATGCCAAGGAAATTCAGGCAAAGACTCGCAAACACCACAGCTGCACCCTGTGCCTTGTGGAGGCTTCAAGTGGTAACTGGTCAGCAGTCAAAAATTAACTGGTATGCAGTTTGCACCTGTGCATGTGTGAGACAGACAGGAGGGAGGGGGGGGGGTGAAACAAATCACCATAATAACCAGGAAATCACAACCGCTAAAGCAATTCTCAGCAACGTTCGACCGAGCTGTGTGGAAATATGGATTAACAGTAAATAAACACTAATTTTTTAAACATTCTCTTTCTACAAATGACAAGTTTGTTTTTATTTTTTCATGCAAGGCCTCGGTTGTATGAAAAAAGATATGCAAGTTTGCTTCTATAGCAATTCAGCTGAACTCTGATCTGTTCTGATCTGGAGGAAAATATATGCAAAGCTTTACTCTAGCCCGGAGGTGTTAACTGCAAAAAAAAGATTTTTTTTTTTAAACCATGAAAGTAGACCTTACATTTTAAAATATTCGGCTATCAGCATTTTTCCGGCAAAAGTGTGCGTGCGTGCATGGTATTTAAAGGGCAACCTACAGATTTCTGCCGGAGTGCGTTTCAGCGAAATTTTGCATGTCACCTACGAAAAGCACGCTTTAGTCACATCACCGTTTTCACCACAGATGTCTGGTGTGTTCTGTACTGCCCGTAGCTATGTGAAGCATTTTCCAACACATCAGAGAAACAGCATTATTAGTATTTACATTAATGAACAACGTTCTCATTGTGGTTTGTGTGTCCCCACAATTGGACATATTTACTGCACCGGTGTGGGTTTGGTCATTGCTTTAGTTGTGTGTAATCACAGTTCTGCCGGGAATCAAAACGCCAATTCAGCAAATTCAAAGCCTTTAAAATTAACTGCTGTTCCACCACTTAGTGGCACCTTGTGTTTTCTTCATTCAGAAATGAAAATTAGTACTTCAAATTATCTGAAGAGACTGAAAATTAAGAAGTCAGAGAGGGTGCATGAAGGATGCCAGTTTTGAAACCATAATGCCCTCAATATCATCAGCATACATCGAAATTAAAATCGCAGCTGCCAAACTGTCATCTCGCTTATACCTTTCTTATTTTCTTCAGCACATCTACCTTGCCCTGATGACAGTTGTAAGCACCTGTTACTCCAGAATTTAAAGACACCCGGTTTCATATTTCTTATCATAAGGAAATCTGCATGCACATGGTTGTTTACCACAAGCTGAGGTTTTGCAATTAGCTGCTAATGGTGCTACATGACAAACATGGGGGGGGGGGGGTGTTATTCACAAAGCTGTCACCTATACACCAGGGGGGGTGATGGGTCAGGCCTCAGCTCCACATTTAGGCAGACAATATAGCACTGTGGTACATGCACATCCATATATATATCCATGGTACCGGGTCACGTCACCATACAGCTCTTGTCTGCATCTTTGTTTTTACCCTTGTTTTTACCTTCTCCATCCCCTTAACGTCCCTTTGTACCCCATCACAGTCATAAGCATCTATGTACACAGCAGAGGGTTATGGTCAAAACACGGGGTACATATGAACTGCACGTACTGTCCTGTGTGACAGACTGAGACTCGTGTTCTGTCCCAGTACAGGGAATCGAACAACACAAGAATTTAAAAAATAGGTGAAAACCACTTCAGACAGGTACTAACACACCCTGATTAGGTACAGCCATGGGCTGAAACCATCAGTGAGGTATCTATGAAGATTCTCAGTTGTCCAGGTGAAGTTATCTGGAAGTTGAGTCGTGTCAACTGGACTTCTTTCTTGTTTATGCAGAGACTTCTTTCTCGTCTGCATAAATGAGAAAGAAATCCAGTTGATATGACTCAACTTCCACATATCAGTGAGGTAATGACCAGCCAGGAACTGGTCTACAAATCACAGACAGAGTACTAGGGAAGATGGGGGGGGGGGTTCAGAAAGAACACTCACAGAGCCAGTGAAGTGAAAGGTTTTCTTCAGAATACATGAAAAAAATACAGCAGGTGTTGTGTGATGTGGCAGTATCAAAGGCTGGACTTTTTCAGCTGTATTCCAGCTACTGATCACAGCACAGACATCTTGTTTCCATGACATGACACAGTCTGACAAATGGCAGATCCACACAAAAAAAAAATGGCTCCCTCCCAGTGCTGTCCACGTTAGGATGATGCTTCTTTGGGTTCTGGCATTTGTTTAGCATAATTCTTACGAGGAAAGCAGAATTGAGCATGGCACGCTAACTAACGAGGTCATTCCATGCACGTCACTTACAGTGGATCGATTTACCGTTAAATCTGTTCTTGGATAATTATCGGTACTTGACGAATGAAAGCGATGTGAAGGCTTGGGAGGGAGAAAAAAAAAGTTTCCAAAACAACCACAATCATTCCAAGGAACAAAAACAGCCCTTTTCAGCTCAACCGGCTGTACAAACACCTGCTCTCAGTCCTTACAGGCTGACCTGACGGTTGCACACTGAACCACGGCACAACAAAAGCCTCTTAGTGTAACGTTCGTGCTCCGGTGTGACGAATCGTTTAGCGTGCTTCTAATCAGCACTTCTCGGAGCATTCTCCAATGCGTTTGCCTGACTGGCAATGGGAAACACCTTCAGCAGAATAAAGGCATCATCTTAGCAAACACAGAGTTGTGCAGAGCTCGAGGAAGGCGATTCACGGGAACCATGTTGGCTTCGCTGGCCAGTAAATCTGCTGCTTATTGCCCTCAGTTGTTGCAGGGAAATATTATCTGACAAGATGCACCAGTTGACGATGCTCCCAGAAAAGTTGTGATTTCAAAAATTTGTCTGATCACTAATAGCTTCCTAAACAGACTTTCTCCTGTGATTTCTTTTTTTTTTTTTTTTGCAATCTGTCTCACTGGAAGAAGACCCACACGAGTCATGCGGTTTTCTTTTTCTTTGCGGCACTCCTAACTTTGCTGGGAGAGGGATGTGTGTGTGTGTGTGTGTGTGTGTGTGTGTGTGTCTGGGGGGGTCCGCGACTTTCTAACAGTGTCTCAGTTTGAGCTGTCCCGTGCAGAGGAACAAAACTACAACGTGCGGAGCCCGAAGAGAAAGGGTGAGGGGAGAAAGCTGTTCAGAAAGATGGATCGACAGAAACCTCCCCTCCTGCCATTAAAAAGACAGCACATTCGCGGCACTGAAGTGACATTTAAATAGGCAGGAGGTCTTTTCCACTCCCCCCCCCTCACCTGTTCTACTCTGTAATTTGAAGCCGTCACAAACAAATCCTCCTCACAGACCTTTTTAAATGTCAGGTTCTGCCAAACTGCGTGACAGTCTCCGTCAGACCGCACGCGGCTGGCATCTCGCACGCTCTTGTCTCCTATTCTGTGTGATGTCATAAACATTCTGAACCACCAAACAATGGAATAAACATTACAGCACTATATCATTCTGGGCATGCATTTAATCGAGCGGCATTTTAACAAAAACTAAGTGTAGGTTTCTTATTCATTGTTAGGCATTCTAAATGAAAATCCAAATTAAAAAATGAACAGTTTAAGTGCAGACAAATTTTGCCCGCATTGCTGTGTGATTGAACGTCTTCCATCAGGAATAAACTGATTAATGTACAATAACAGAACAGCAATTTTAAAAGCGTAACACAACAAGTGGAATTAAGTGGGTTAATTAGTACAAATAAGGTACATTGTACTGAGCATAATTTAAACGAGGAAAGAGTTGGAAAGAAGTGGTATGTTAGATAATCTGAAAAGAAGCAGAGCGCAGTAACTGAAAGACAGGGGTATAAATAATTACACTTGACAGAAGTCCTGTCCAAGTCCTCAGTCCTCAAATAAATTTTAACAGATGCAAAATACACAAGAAAGCATTTTTAATGCACCCCAACAAATCATGACGGGACAAGTTTTGCAAACAGCATCAGTTGCATTGGTTGTTCAGTTGCAGAATTCATGCCTGTTGTATAAGGCCCAGTTTTGACCTCCAGCCAGGTCAGTTTGCCTCTCCTTAATCTGCGGGACAGTCAGAGATCAGAGAGTTAGGCCTATTCCCAGTTTAAGTAGAGTCCCTAATGTGGTCTGCTGATTAAATCAATACCTTTCGGGTAGCTACTGCAGATGAGCCATGCTTTTGGCGCTTTGGCTCACTGTCCCCATTCAGGAGCCCTCCTCCCCCCAACATCAGCCCTGCCCTGCCCCTGTCCCTGGAGTTGTGAGGGCTCACGATCTCTGTAATGTAACAACCAGTGTGGGTGTGGCCACTTCATCACAACACAACAGTATCTCCAAGCAGTGTTTTGTGTTTCGTGCATGCCGTCAAACTATAATTCACTCTGCAATGCCACTCCCCCTCCCACACATCTAAGGAAAATGGGGGGGGGACATTCTGAAGAAACTCCTAACACCCCCAGAGCTTTGACTCTGTGCTTGGTGTTAGCTGGGGAGGGCAATAAAAATGAACGCTCCAAAAACATCCAAACATGAAGACAGACCAGGGACTCACTGAAAGTAACACTAACTTTAATCAGTCTCCATCATCTCCCTCAGTCCAAAGTTATCGCCTAACAGACCCACAGCGCTTTAAGCTCTGCCCCCGTGCCCCAGGGCAGACAGGTAAGGGCTGCTCTGTCTTGATGAAGATGACCTGCAGTTTGACAGAAGGTACATGCACTGTACCTCTTTTTCACCAGCTGGCTGTTCATTAGCTATCAACAGGGAGCACCTTCTTTTAATAGAGTATCGCCCATAAAATGTTCCACGTAATGATTCTTGTGCCATTTGATCCCACCCCTGGGGGGGAGTGGGGGGGTTGCAGTTATCCTCATTCATTTTCTTTTATGGTCTTACACCTAATGTTTACCCAGTCATGAAAATGTATCTGCTGAAAACGTGGTAGAGTCAGCCTATAAGGGGAAGGGAAAAAATATACCTGTGATTAACGGGGAAAAAAAAACCCACTGCAGGTGTGCTCAAGGTCAGCATTTCAACCGCAAACGACAGCCGATCTGAAGTAATCAACTTTTATTGTTGACTTTACAGACTGACAGTTGGAGCTGAAATTAACTGGCATGCTGAGTCTGTCCTTCTTAGACACAATTAGCTTCTTCAGTCATGGTGCATTTTAGGCATCTCGCATAACAAGAACTGTAATTCAAGTTAAGTGCTCTGCCATCCTGCTCACCTTCTACGCAACAGGAAAAATAAAAAATAAAAAAAGCAAGCCAGTTTTCCAGTGACATTCAAATACAACATTTGAATGCCAGCTTTGAGACAGTTTTCCTTGACTTAAGGAAGGCAATGCCACGCAGGGCTTCCCGTGCCAGGACCCGGCTGACGATGGCGCAGATTAACGATGTGATGCGGCCGGTGACGTGCCCCCGTCACGACTTACAAGCTTGGAAACCGTTGCCGCCATCTGTGCCGGCTCAGTGGGATGTGGGAGAGGTCGGGGGGGCGAGTGGGGGGCAAGGTCTGAGCTGCCTCAGCACGCCTGACTTCACCTGTTCCCACACAGATTCCCAGTGCCGCAATCGTGGACAATGCACGCACCTGTTAGCACCGGCAACACGGGGCCCATTAACAAGCCCCCCCCCCTCACGGGACTGACCGTGCATTTTTCATTTTTCATCTCACCATCATTATAACACTGACGGTGAAGCGCGCATATGACTCTTTACCACAAACCCCGGTGCCGTGCAGCGTCCGATTACCCTGGACAAAGGACAGGATTTAACAGACCGACATTATTGCTCTGAGCTCCAGAGAAAGCAGGAGACCTGCGGTGCCACACCCACATGTGGTCAGGCATGAAGTCACCAGTTGCAAAGTGTTTCAATGCTGTAGCCACTTGTACAGTTAGGCCGTCACAGATAAGCCAGGGCAAACGCCAGGAAATCTGTCTCCGTTTCGCCTAGTGGTTAGCCCTCCCTTACAAGGGAGGGCCTGCTTCTATGCTTCCAAAGAGCCGTCACTCTGAAATTAATGACCCCCCCCCCAACTCTATACTGCTGCAACCTGTACATTCATTTAGGCTGACATGTCAAAGAGTAAAAAACAAAACCCAAATTCCCCACATGTTCCAAACAGCCAAGGCAAGAACTAAACATGTTAACGTGAACTATGACTCCTCTTTTACTCCCTGCCCACCTCGGTGTCGAGAAACGACAGTGTAAACCACCACCCCCCCATGCCTAACTGCACTCAAGACGAAAAAGGTTTACTCTGCTATTTAAAGAGAGGTAGGGGGTTGAACAGGGAACTGAATAAACGCATTTAGAGAGTACTGGCTGCACATCCAGAGTCATTTTCAATTCAAGACAGAAAAACCTCAGCTCAAAAAGGATCATTTTGACGATTTTCAGTTTCCCTAGAGTATGAATGATGTAATTATACAACACATTCCTTTCCCGTTCAGATGATATGTTGTAATTTCATATCACTTACATCTCCTACATAAAGCAGCACACAATAGAATCAGCCTCTATGCCTCAAGAGCAGCCCCCCCCCCCCTTATAATTATAAAAGCTTTTTCTGGTTTGCCTTTGAGAAATCCTTGGTGGATTACTCATGTACAAACTCAGGAGCAGATCAATTAATATGCGTTAAATAAAAAAGTATTAAGACGTAAAAAAAAAAAAAAAATTAACATCAGTAATTGGTTCGCTGCTTCAGTGGTTGACTTCAATATGCACGGTCAGCACCGAGTTCTGTTCCAGTGCGGCTGAGCTTGACACGCGCTAATATGGGTCGCGATGTAACACCACTCGCAATCTGCTGCTGTTACTCAAGCGTGTGAATGACTGAGCGTGGCTCAGCAAAGAGGCGGGCTCCGCGCTCACAGATGCACGTGTTCCTGATCTGCACTGAATTTCATTGCCACAAATCAACAAATTTGTATTTTGGGGGGGGGGGGGGCGGGGGGGGGGGGGGGGGGGGGGGGGGGGGGAGGGTGGGGGCGGCGAGGGGGGGGAAGCGCGTCGGGGG